>CAKNXH010001128.1:703404-764177 GCA_932178445.1 Andricus quercusramuli | reverse complement strand
TATATATTTTTTTGGAGTGGGAATAATTAATCTTTTTGGTTTAAAAATAAACTATTTGGGTTAAAATTGATTTATTTTGTGTTGTAATGGAGGGGCTGACAACTCGTGAAGTCACGTGTACACCTTCGCTGAAGACACTGGCATGAATTCACTTGAATTCACATCAACTCATTGAAATACATTGAAATCAGTGTGCACTACATCGGTCGAGTTGTGAACCCCTCGGGTGTAATATTTTTTTACTTCTTATTGTTTTCAGTAAACATTTTTCTGTTTTCTGGCCATGCGTTTCATTTTTTTAAACCTAAGTGTAAAATCACGTGGTTTTTGGAAGGCCCCTAAGCAAAAAACACCAATTTGCTAGCACCGTTTTAATGAAAGTTGGTTTAAGCTAGGTGTGAATGTTATTTTTCTTTTTAAAAATATTTTTAGTTAAATGAGAAAAGTATGTGAAAGAAACTTTTTCCTTAATTATTCAAGACAAATATTTTTCTGAGTGGGAATTTTTTGACCGAGTCTATTGGTTCGAAACTTATATGCAATAAAATGCAATAAAGTGCACTGATGTGATAATTGTACTGTTTTGTACAAATTTGTAGTTACTTGCAAATTTGTGCAAAAGTGTCCAAATATCAGCAAAAATATTGCCGGTTTTTCTGTAGTTTTCTATATATGTCAACGTGTATGAATATGCAATTTTTTCAAAAAACATTAAAATCTTCACAGTATTGTACTTGATTTTTATTTTTTTGTATGAGAGTCTGGAAATTCGAAATTAAGAGACCTAGAAAGCTGTTCCTAACTTCTAAAAATTTCAAAAGCTTGTGTCTGACGTTTACGTATCAAATAGACTTTAGAGCAAATGCATGGAAATGTAGTTACTAGTAGATGAAATTTATAAAGTAAAATGAAAATTTAACTGCTGTAACTGGACTTCAAGGCAAACTCATGAAAATTCAGTTACAGCGACTTAATTTTCAGTTACGGTTTCCGAGAAGTAGTTTATGCTTGAGCTAAATATCAGTTGGTCTCGAAATTTACAATTGTTTAATGTTTAATTTTCATATTTGATATTAATTAAACTATATGTATCTTTTTTTAGTTTAAAAGTAAAAAGTTCAAGGTTCAAGATATTTATTCATCAAATAAGCATGTTCGTAACTTTCAAATTTTTTATTTTTAAAAGTATTTTTCGATTCGAATGCTTTCAAGTTTAGATGCGTTCGACGTTTCAGAGTTTCTGTCCGATTGCGCAAAATACAACTTTATTTTAGTGCTTTGAAATACTGAGTTCTTGCTATTTCTGATCCAAATTGTATTACTTTAGGAGCTTGCAGCTTTCAAGTTTTAAAAGATTCCCAATATAAAATTACGAGCTTTCTCAATTCACGACTTTTTGAGATTGAATAGATTTCAAAGTCTGATTTTTATATACAAATTTTGAACCTGGAAGGCTTCGAAAATTTAAAGATTAGAATTTTTATTGACTCTAAATGATAATGTTAATGATTTAAGAAATAAAATAGTATAAAAATTTGTTTAAATTTAAAATCCAGTTAGTTTTATATAATGAGGGTCAGAATTGAAAAGATCGAACAAAATAGCAGCCCTGGTTTTTTCTCCCAAGGGATCAATGACCGGATATTTATTGTTATCCGGGACCGAGGTGTCGTGTTGTTGAATAGTGTTATTGACACGACAGTTTCTAGTGGCAATTTTAAAACAATTTGCCGCTTTCAGTCAATCGATGCCATCATTTGACTGACATGTAAATAAGTAATGAAATAAGCCTTACAAGGGAAAAGCTATTATTCTTGATTGGAGATAAGCCTATGCGTGATAAAATTTCCTAGAATTGTTTATTTTTTATTCAAAAGCGATTCTTTGAGTAATGGAAGAAAATTTGCTTTAGCAAATTAATTTTTTCCAAAGAATGGAAAATTATACCAAAAAATGCAGTTAATATAAGTTTCTATTGTTCATACCGGTAGTTTTCAGAAAGGAAAACAGGTTTGCCCCTCTATAATAATACTATTAAGATTTCTTATAATTCAGGGCATAAATGTTCACCTCAATTTATTGAAAGATATATTTTTTTGTTTTTAATATTGCTTAAAGGATGTTTATAAAATTAGCGACTTTCAGAGATGTATGATTTTGGATTATTAGTTTTCCTCTTTGGAAAATTTAATAATCTGAATATATTGGTTCAGAATCTACCACAAATAAGCTTATTTTAAATTTCAAATCCAGACTATATTCAATAAACATGAGGCTGTGAGCGTTTTCATTTCGATGAAAATCCTTCATTTCATACTAAAAATAATGAAAATTTGTAGCAATTGAATTCCACCCACAAATACTTCACCAAATCAATAAATTTATTGACAAGCCTTCAGATAAATTTACTGCATTCATTGAATAATTCTGTGGTCCATAGATTCACTAATTTGTTTTATACAGTGTCAGTCTTTGATGGTCCTCAATGCCTGATAACACGACCAAAACATATATAATGCTTTACAATTTTCCAATATTGAAAAATTGTAATTGAAAAATGATTCGTGATTCCGGTATCATATTCCTCAATAGTAGAAAAAATTATGATTTGTAATATGATAATTATTGAAAAAACGGGTTTCAATCAATTAATTATTCTTCAGTGAACAATAGTTCCTTCACATTTCAAGATTTTTTTTCTCGACATCTTGGACAAAAGGTGATATTGGAGCGACAAGAGGTTTTAAAAATCAGTTCGTAAAGCCGGTGGTAAGCTCCCATCAAGAAGAGTTTCGTAGGCGAACGTACTAATACTTTTTTATACCTTCTTCCACGAATCTCTTTCTCTCCTCCTCGCACCCTCACACTCTATCCACTCTTCACACCCCTAACCTCTCCTCCATATTTCTCTTGTCCTCTTCATACTCCCCACATTTTCCATTTCCTTCTCTTCTCCTCTGCCCCTCATTTCCCCTCTCCATTCTACCTTTCGCGCTTTTCAGCTCTTACCTCTTTTTACTCTAGCCGTCTTCTCTCACTCTTCTTCTTAACTCTCAACCCCCTCTCAACCCCTTCTATATATTTCACTTCTTCGGCCCCTTTTATAGATTCCCCCCTCTACTTTTTAAAATTTTAATAATGTTTCAAGTTTTTAATCTTTTATTTTCAGTTTAATTCAGTGTTATTCAACTTTGAAAAAATTATTTACTATGACTTGAAAGTATTCTTTATAAATTAGGAAACTTCTATAGACTTGAGTTATTTAAAAACTTAATTATTTTTGAATTAGTTACACATCAAGAAGATTTCCTAATTTGAAATGGAAAAGTTTCATTGTAGGTGCGTATATCGTGTGTACAATCTAAAATAGGTCGATCTTAATCTCAATCTTGAAATGAGTTGAGAAAGTTGATCGTTCTCAGAGTTTTGGAAAAATCATGAATGTTATTTCCTTTCATGTTTCTGAGGATATCTGCGAATCATCCTAGCATTTCTTCAACCTCTGAAAGTTTTCTCACATAAAAAAGTACCTATAAAAAAATTGAGAAAACTGTAGCCAATAAAATGGAAAGATCTTCATTCAATTCAGCGTTTGGCCATTTTAGTTGCTAAAGTCTTCTGAAATGTGCTATAGGTAATTTTTGGGTCCATAAAACTGGAACTTCCTGCTACATACATTCAGATTAAAAAACCATCAAAATTTCAAAGCATATTGATTCAACTTTATTACATTCTACGCAGGTTATGAGGGACCCAAAGTGAAAAATTTGCGTGTCAGGCTGTTTTTTATAAATTGTTTTTGACCTACCTTAATAGACACTCTGCCCCTGGAACCCCTTTCCAGAAAACAAGATGCTTTTACACTATTAGAAAAAACTTGAAAATTCTAAGTTTTTTGCACTCACCTACATTATATTTAAAGTATTTTACGTAATTTTCATTTACACGTACATTAAATTTTGCACCTGTGTTATATGTATATTGGGGTTATCCAAAAACACATGTTTTCGAATTTTGAATATTTCGTCCCTGAAACTGAATCTTCACAGTGAAGAAAATCTTGTGTATTTTTTCAGATTTTTAAAATAATAGTTGATCTGCTGCAACGCTCTTCATATTATGGCTGATGTAATCAAGAAACTTAATCCGAGTTCATGAAATAGTCAACTGTCAAAAGACAAGCTGACTTTTCATTTGCGTTATCAGTTATGTATTCTAAAAGAAAAAGCTTTTCTTGTTTTTAATTATTTGAAACTTACTAAAAATAATTGTTCTAAAAGTATTTTTGTAATTAAATTTTGTAGATGATATTTTCCCCTAAAATATAAACTACCAATTAATACTGTTTAACCATTTTTCAAAAATTGGTAAGACGCGATAATAAAGAAAAATTCAGTTGCAAAAACATTATTAAAATCAATTTTTTTGTTAGTTTCAATTTTTTTTCATTAAAAATAATGTTTTTTTTATTTCAAAGAACACTATCAGTAATATTATTCTGATTCCTAAAATCACAGAAAAACTTTTTTTTTTCAGAGATCTCATTTTTGGCACGATAAACTACCTTAAGGAGATTAGTGGTTAGTGGACGGAATACTTAAACTACTTACTTTGGACTTAGATATTGAGTCTTCCCATTGCTATTTATCTTACTGATTTATCTTACCTTCAAAATGATCAATTTTTAAGTAATAAATTCTTGACTCTATGAAGTATAATCGTAGTAATTTGCAACTAAAGGAAGCAATATTTAGGGTCCAAAATGAGCTCCTGAAAGCATCATTTTAAGCTTTTAAAGTACATGGAAAAAATAAGCTATCTATCGATATCAGCAGATTACATCATTCATTGGAAAATCATAACTGAAATAAATAGATGGTTTTGAAGCTTAAAGAATACTACTTGTAAATATTTTTCTGATAATCACATTTTTTGAGGCTCATTTTCACATCCTGAATATTAATCTTCCGAAATTCCATTATATTATTAAAATAATTTATACGTGTAATTCAAACATAAAGGGAAATTGAGGTTTTCCTATGTTAAACTCTATAAGACATTGATTATCGTCGCGGCAGCTCATTTATCATTGTAAAGATGTGAAAAAATACGTAAGAATTTTTTCACTATGAAAATTTATTTACCGGGACGGAATGTTCCAAATTCGAAATTATGTGTTTACGGATCACTAACCGGTCAAGTATAGCCGAATTTTCCGTAACGTTAGCCCTGAACTTAGCTGAAAAAGGGATTCGTCTTACGGAAAATTCCGTAACGGTAAACAGTTCGTAAATGGAATGTACTTGAATGGAAAAATCTTCCACTCCGTACATTAAAAATTACTCGAGAGTTTTCAAGCTTTTTCTAACAGTCTCTCAAAAGTGCTTCCGTACTTCTTCAAAGTTGTGTGAGTAAATAAAAAGTAGAAGTGATAAAAAATGAAAGAGTTTACTCGAAGGGAATAAGTAAGTGTGTAGTAATTTCGCACATAAACTGATTTTGGAGTAAGTTAACGAGTCAATTTTCATAAACAAGAAGCGGAGCGAGCTGATATCGCGCATTTCACGCATAACCACGTAGCCGTTGAAGAAGAGGACTGCAAAGAGAGCATAATTGCGGGTAACGCTGCTCACGGAGGTGGTTTGGATGGGTATGCGCGTAGGCAGGGAGTAAGCTCGTCGGTGTATACGAGGCAACCCTTGGCTCTGACTTGGTTCTGGCGTGGCGTGGGGTGGTTCAGACTTGTTTTTGACGTCCGCTGGAATGGAACGAGACGGAGTGAATATTGTATGACCCACCAGAGCCAGGAACGCGGTACTTGCTCTCCCCGCATCCGTCCCTGAAGATGCTGTCAGAACTTCTCGACGAGGTGCACAAGTGTGAGTACCATCCTCGTAGCTCCTCGTACCAACCCCTGTCTCACTCCCCCTAACCCCTAACCCCTAACCCCTAACCCCTAACCCCCAACCCAGCAACCATGCCACGCGTCCACTGCACACACAGCGGGTATCGAGCCTGCACATTTTTCATCATCAAATATTTCACATAGAGAAAAAGGAGTGAAATACTCCCTTCTTGATATTTAGTGAGGGTCCATGAATTATTCAGCGAAATAGTGAGACTAGAAGAGCTATGTGCTGTATTTAATTACCGAATAATTTAGGTCTTAATAGAAATGGCTGTTTTTCTATTAGTGGGGTCAATAGCTGCTGAATACGGTCAAATGGGGTAAATGAGAGCCAATGGAGGATCTTCCATACAGTCCCATTCAGAAGTCAATCTTGTATCGTACTTGAGACAAAAAAGAACCCCTGTACAAATGGCCTCGAAAATTATTTCCTGGCATAAACAGAGTGCCCAAAGGACCAGGAAATTGGACAAACACGGGGAATTTTATGTAGGATCGGAAACTTTGTTATTTCATCGAAAAATTTACTTTATCTTCTTTTTATTGCTTTATCGAAAATCAGAGAGAGAGAGAGAAGGGAAGGGGGGGGGGGTAAATAATAATAATAAAATAATAATAGTAAAACCAAATAAATATATATTTTAAATAAATTTGATAGAAACCTCAACATTTCTGTTTCAAATTTAAAAATGTTTTACCATGCAAGCAACAATGTTCAGTAAAACAAAGATAAGTTAATGCGATTCTATAGAAATTCAACTTTAAAATGATCCCAAGAACTGTGAAAAATGTTTATAATATTAGACTTCATTTAAAATTTAAGAAACCATTGAAATTCGCACTATTTTTGCAATATCTTCTTAAAAAATCGACACAATGACTTCATCCGTGCTCATTTTATCGAGAATACCGATGGCTGTGATAGAGGATTAGTATGTCATGTATAAACAAATAGGTGACAAATTATAAAAAAACATTTGTTTCCCGTGAAGAATTATAATATGGCTTGGAACAGGAAATTTCTGGCATGGGACGGGAATTTTTTGAAGAACTTTAAGTCTGATTTATAAGGTGGAAATTTAAAAAAAAAACCCGTTTCCGAGTGAGTATTTTTCACAATTTAAAACTTCCTTCTTACAAATGTTGGAAAAACGGAATTATAATATTTCTGAATTATAATGGAAATCTTTACGAATAAATATAATTCTGTACTTGGTATGAAGAATTTCTTAATTAATTTTGATTTTGTTACATGGCATTTCGTAAAGAATTATAATTTTTTCTTGGAACAGGTAATTTTTTAAATGAAACGGAAAATTTTGGAAAATAATTTTAATTCTGATTAATAAAAAAGGAATTTAGGATCAAAATCGCTATTCCAAGTTATAATTCGTCACATTTTCAGATTTCCATTTACATATTAGAATTTGTTTGATTTTCAAAAGTCCTTTTTTTTGTAAATAACAATTTTACCAGAATTTGAAACTTCCCTCTTGCAAACTTTTGAAAAAGGGAGTTACTATATTTCTTAATTATTATAGGAAATGTTATAAGTAAATATGATTTTGACTAGGAATAGAAATTTGTTGAAATAAGTTGTAATTGTGACTTGGAACAGGGAATTTCTGTAAAGAATTATAATTTTCACTTTGGAACAGGGGACTTCCGTAAAGAATTAGTATAATTTATTGAGTCAAGTATAATATGAGTATAGTATAGTATAATTTATTCAAGTAAGTTATTCAAGCCTAATTCAATTTGATTTTGGTATTTATTTACACGATTGTTTAATGAATTGTTATTTTGTTTGTTTCAGGTAAGTTTCTTTTCTGTGGCAGAACTTAAATTTCAAATTGTTGGTAAGCCATAATAATTAAACTGAATTACTGATTTAAAAAAAGGTAAGTTGGAAGCATTCATTCTGATGTGATTTGGTACAAAATTTGTTGATGCAATAAACACACAAAAGAAACAATTCATTCTTTATGAAACTATTGCTATAGTATATCAAAGGTTTGAATTTTGAACGTTCATCATAAAGAGCTTTACTGACATTGATTTTTTTTTAAATTACTATAAGAATGATATTTCAGACCTGTAGCAAATTCAGAGAATGTGAAGAAACCTTTGTGATCTATAAAGGATATTTAAATGTATATTCAATAGTTTGTTTCTTCTTACACTCATCAATATAAGTGGCCTCACTATCTTATTTTCTCCCTTTGGTTTTGTAGTAGCAATTTATTAAACAACTTACCTTAAAAAACTGAAGAAGAAAAAAACATAATGTTAGTTTTCTTCAATCTTATTTATTTTTTTTACTTTTTTTTTTTAATTTGATGATATAACACTAGATGGCAGTTGTCGCGCTGAAGAGATAAGCGGAGGGTAATTCAAGAAATTTGTGCAGGCGGTAGATAGTACGCTCTTTGCTAGATTAATGGAGATCACCCACGTACAGGCTTTATTTGCTTTGTTCGCACGATTGCTCTGACAATGGAAATTTAAGTGTAACGTGCCTCATTTGACAGTCACGTACCTTACATATCCCACCAACCCACTCGATAATGGATCATTAGGCTCATTACCAATTTTCGATTCCCATTTGCTACTTCCCACCCATTTGATTCCCTGGCAAGATTATTTGTCTAATGTTCCATCTTGATATCAAACTTCAGACAAGAATTATACATTTGATTCTTACACATACACATAAAGAGATTTCATATCAATGTTTCATCAAACTGGCACACATATCAGTTAATATTTATTTTGATATCATGATTTACCAGTTCACTGAGAAAAATTTTGGTTTAGAGAAACAAAACTATTTAGTTGCTGTAGAACAGTGATGGATAGGTAACTTCTTTCAAAAGGAACTAGTTATTTACCATTTCAAAATATAACGTATAAATGGAACATTCTGATAAACTCTGGAAATTAATTTTTTTCTTTCTAAATTGTTTTTTTTAGATTTCCCCCGAAAAAATAGAATTTTCGACTTAAAAAAATCAGTTTTCCAAAAATAGAATAGTTAAGAGTTTTAGTGAAAAAATTATTTAATACGAAAAACATTTTCAACAAAATAGTCCAATTTTAGGCAAGGGGATGGATTTTCAAATAAAATGATGAATCTTCAACCTAGAAAAAAATTGTAACAAAAGAGTTTACGTTTTAACAAAGAACTTTCAACGAAGAATTCTCAACGAGAAATGTAATAGTTGATATTTAAAAAAAAAACTTTAATTTTAAATTAAAAACAGTTGAATTCAACCAAAAAACTAATTTTGGATGAAAGAAAGTTCGAAAGTAACTTAAAAAGTAACGATTTTTATAGTTACTGTTACTGAAAGAATATAACTAGTTAACAATTCGTTACGTATTTATAAAAGTAACTCCGTTATTATTATCGTTACCAAAAAATTAGCTTGTTACAGTAAGTAGTTACAATGAACTAGTTACCTCCCATCACTGCTATAGAACCAACAAAATGTTTGAACATTTATCTCAGTGTTGGTTCTGATTTTTCTTACAGTCCTAAACCCGTACAGAGAATTGAAATCATGTTTATTTCCATAGAAGATCATAATTCAAAAAGACGTCTGGGAAATGTTTTTTGCCTCAGAATGATACGTTTAAATCCAGATTGTTTGCACAAGGTGCATAAACAGAAGATAAAGGAGAGAAGAAAAGCTTTCATAAAGGTTATGTAATCAGAGCTTGAACTCGAAAACGTGGGGATCGATTATCTTCCATTCTTTCTGGAGTGCAATGTTAAGCCAATTTTGCGCCTACGCGCCCACTATTGTTTCAACCCCCACGACTTTATTTACCATTCTTTTCGAATACGCGCGAAAAGTGACATAAAACGTGGGAAGAGAATCACCTAGAGAAAAATATTCGCGCTTCTTCAGCTCCGAAGCGACTCTTGATTCGTTTTCTTTTTGTTCTTCGTGCTTTATGAGGAGCATGCAATGCATTTGTTCCTTTCGAGGGGATCTTGAACCACGCCTTCGATCGTGGGTAGACGTCTCATTGTTTCGGGTTTGTAAAGAAGGGATCTTCAGGGTATCAGCGTATAAGATACTTGTAATCGCACAAGAGAGCTCTTCGGTTTAACTAATTTCAACATGGACATTGATTATAAGACTTTTAAGACTTTTTTCGGATTTTAGAATTGTAAATTACCTGCATTATCATATGAATTGTCGATAATAATATGTATCAACACTGTTAATCATTTCTACTGTAGCTTTAGAATACACGAGTTGGATGTAAATTCGAGAATTGTTGTGTATAGTTGGACGTGTCCAAATGCCAAGGTTCTATCTTCCAAAAACCAAACAAAAAGGTGCTAACTCATGGAGACAAAGTGAAAAGGTGCTAACTGATGTGGTGAACTCTCGAAGCTTCAGAGTCCCATATACATTGTACTGGGAACATCAGCGCCCTCAACTTTGTAGCACCCTCATATTTGGTTTCTCCGAGATGAAACCTTGTCATTTGGACATATCGAGTTGTACAATGTACGATATTGTGTGTTTGTGCAATTAACGTCCATATTGTACCAACAACATTTTGATTATTTATACAAGCCTTTTTTTTAATCAAGAAACAATTTGCTTATATCTTATTGAAATAACTACAAGTGCATTGGGACAAATACTTCTCTCCGTACAGTTTCAAATTAGGAAGATTGCATCAGGGAACTTTTTATTTTTTAATATAATTGTTTTAAAGATCTCGAAGAATGAGCTGTATACAATATTTACTTGCTACTACACCGCTTACATGCTCATTTACGATGAGAAATTATCATTCATACTTTCCCTGCCAATAGTGCTTTATAGAGAAATATACAAATCAGCAATATTAGAATCCAATTTTTATCAGTTGCTTACTTTTTAAAGATTTTAATGGACCACTTCTTCAATTCCAAATGATTTATTTTTGACGATATCTTGTTTAATAGATTGAAAGACGAAAAATTGAAATTTGCATCAAGCTTTATCCATGTTCGTATGGCTTCTTTTTTTTGTGTGTATGGGAATTGTTGGAGCGGGTCATCATGAAATGTGCCAATCGATTTTTTTTCATTTTAGACTTCTCATAAAATGAATAATATATTGTAAATAAAAAGCTTTACATTAATAATAAATCTGAATTGCATTCAAATTGATTTTCTGCTGATTCGATGCGATATTATATAGGCTGATTTAAAACTGTACCGACCTAAGTTTCGACATCGATAAGACAATTTCTTTGGCAAAAACACTGCTGAGTCGGAGAGTCTCAAGAGCTAAATCTGTTTTTGCTTCGAAAGCAAAGTAATATTTCTCAGTATTCTTCTAAAATAGTGTAGATGCAATCACAGATGAATCAATCGACGAGAAGCATGAATATGTTGCAAAATGCACAAAATATCATTTCATCTCTTCTTTATTGTTTCGAATTGCTGTTTTTTATTTGCAAATGTTGACCTGGAGGAATACCCGGCCTCAAAATAAAAGTCCGAAGTTCAAATTAAAAATTCTGATTGGTTGACTTTCAATTTCGCGAGGTCTTGTTGTCATTTGTATATGGTTCAAAGAAATATTCCTTTGATTCTGAGAAAACTTCTCCTGTGAGGGAATATAGTAAACTTGATTACTTTTCTGGTACAATGACAGTAACTTTTGAAATTATTAGAATCTAATTTACCACGTTAATTAATATTTGTACAGAAATCGAATCTGCATCAGCGAGCACTACTAATTTGTAACGCAAATCTGAAGCTTTCATTTAATCACTAGTCAATTAACTATATTGCAATTCTGGTAACAATCATACTCGGTACTGCACTAATTGTGGTATTGATTACTGACCTGATGTTGAAATTGCAGTTGAGATATTATTAGAGGACAACAGATAACAATTAATTAGCGGAAAAGCTTTATATTCGTCAAAAATAGACTGTTCTTTTAGATTTTGGGTAATTATCACAGGTCGAGAATATATAGTAACTTAATTTGCAGATTATCTCTTATGTTTGCCAAGCAATATATTTTCTGTATTTTTCTTATTGTTATTTGGGTCATTTGCGGACAAGAAAAACAACTTCCCTCTCGAAGTCACCTAATTCGAGAAGATCATTATTTTGCTTACCCGACTGGTGATCACAAGTCGTATATTTTTCCATGGTTGCAGAAAAATAAATAAGGAAGGGGCACAGAATTGTGTAAACAACCGTTCCTCTCTGAGGTTTGGCCTATTTTAATACAGTATTCATTATATTACACTTAATTGAACGCTGCATATCAAACTTTTCGTTCTCTCGAATAATAAAGGTATATCGAAGTTATATTAATTTAATACTTATAACGATTGAAAAAAATAGAATGTGACCTTTAAGTATAGATCAATTATATATGAATAATTAAATATCCGTTATTTGAATCAAGGCCTCAGATTCTACGACTAAAGTTGAAATTTCCAAAATTGTATTTAATAGGAAAACTGGAATGGTCGGCTAAGTTCAGTGAAATTCAATGAGCAATATGAGCATAGAATAAATATTTTACACTTCATTTTCAATTATATTAGGTACAAATTTCTAATTAAAAGCGCTTAGAATTAGAGTGTAGCATTCTAATATATTTAGTTTCATAATTTCCAGATGAAAGCCGTAAGGGCGTGTGATATTCAGTCACGTGACCAATTATTACATGTTATTATGTTCGGCTGCTTTATAATTAGAGAAAAATAATATATTGTGCTGATGTTTTGGAAAATCCTTCATAATATATAAGGGCACATCTGTCTGGCTCATTTTAGTTTTTATTTAATTTAAATAATGCAGTGTTATTAATTCTATTTTAGCTAGAGCTCTAAAGCTCAGTTCTCAGTTCACCGAAAAAACGATATTCTAATATTAAGAGTGTCATATTCTTACACGCATATTCTTAATAATATTCTTAATGAAGTAAGCGAAATTCTCAATTTAAGAGTATCTTCTAACCAAAGGACGGAATGCGCCTTGATCTGTCCAAACGTTTCTTTTGTTTTGTGCAACGTGCTTTTCGATCAGTTTTTCGAATTCGTAATAAGTAAGAAGCTCGAAGAAATGTAACCAATTCTGAGGATAAATCGCGTGTGCACATCCATCTGCTTCTCTTTACAGAAAAAGTTAGTGTGAGAAAGGTCTGATTTGACAGTGAGGTTGAATACCGTTGTGCCACACCGAGACATAACCTCTCTACATTATTTATTCGTTGGCGTGTGACATCAAACTTTTCTCACCTTAACGTTCTTTGCGAAGAGATAGAGTTAAAGTTAGAGATGTGCACATGCGATTTATCCTCAGAATTGGTTGAATTTCTTCGAGCTCGTCACTTATTATACAGTTACAGCGACAGATTTCGGATGCAACTATATTCTTAAACTTAGTTGGGAATTCTTACAATTAGACAAGCATACATATTCTTAAGGTAAGAGGGCCTCCATCGTACATTAAGAATATATTCTTGGCGCCTATTTAGGTTGCAAATATTCTTAAACTTAGTGGAAAATTATTAAAATTAGAATATCGTTTTTTCGGTGTTACATTCTCAAATTGCACAATTTAAACAGAATAAAAACTTAAGTGCACCAGACAGACATTTCCTTATATATTTTGAACCATTTTCCAAAATTTCAACCCAATATTTGAATTTTTCAAATCATAAAGCCGCCGAATATAAATTATGCAATTGGTCGTGTAACACTTTGCTAAATGCCCTTAATAGTTAAAAATTTTTCTTATTAAATTGAGTTTCTATGATTTTAAATCATATTTTTGAAATAAAACGAAATTTGAAATACTGAGAATTTAAAATTGGTAATTTATTCAATACCAATTTACGCGTTAACAAAATGTGATTTAAAAAATTCTTATTTCCATAGTTTTTACATTTTCGTGTATGTCAAATTTAAAACATATTTTTAGAGTTCTTCAACGTTTTCAATTCATACAGCTTTTTACTTAACATTCTCTAGGCGATAACTTATGTTTAATGGACCCCTTTTTTTAAGAAAACAAGCTCAAAATCTATAGGAATGGCGACAGAATTTGATTTGGCATTTGAGGCCTTTCTACTCGTAAAAATCTATTAGAAAAAAGTCATACCTATGTCTCTTTTTAAGTTTACATTTATGATTTCCCAGACTTAACAAATTTGATTCAAAATTACTTTTTTCGGGGACAGTTGTTTACATATAGAAAAGTATGAAAGAAATTTTCCTTTTGAATACATTTTTTTCTTTTAAAGTTTTTTTTACACTACTTTTTTTATTTAAAAACTAATTTTTGACCGATTTAAAAAGGCAACTTTAAAAACAAATTATTTTGTATTTCTAAGGATACCTTTTTCTTCAGAAAGATCCTATTTGATACTTCTTTTAGAACGATACAGCACTTAGAAGCCTGTGTAAGTCTTCGTTAAATTTTCAAATATTGTTCCAATTAACCCACGCTATTGACCAACCTGGAAATAGCCTAATGTTTTGAATCGAAATTCTGTAGCTTGTCATTATTTGAGTGTCGTTTTTTTGCATTATCTTTAAAAGTGTCATGCGATTTTTTTGTCATTTCAATTAAAACGAATAAAAAAAAATGTTGGTGGATTCGAAGATGATCCAATATACCAACCATGTTATTTTGCTAATATAAACACATTTGACATAGTAAATGTAGACTAGATCAAGGTTTTTTTTACCGTTGCCTCTATATCTTTATACTAATCTAAAATATGACGACGTGTTATGTGAATTATATGGCACTCCTATATAAACTCCCTTACTCTATGTTGAAACAAATTGACTTATTATACATTCCAATTATTATTAATTAAATTAGCGCTTAAGCCATCGTCATTCTTATTACCATTCTTCTCAGTGAGGCAAAATAAGTTGAAAAAGATGTCATTTATCCTCTGAAAGTTTATTTAAGTATCGTTCAATTTTAATATTATCTTTCCGGAAAATCTGAAAGTTTATGAAGTGCTCAGTGATTCTTAACTGTACATCCCCGCCTCATTTGCGCCACGTGTGCAAATGAAAGTCCACCTTCCTTCCTGTTTAGGACGGGTACTCATCTATAATGAATTGTATAACGTACTTCCGGCTTGGCACTATCTTTAAAAATCTGCCATTAGCCAAGACTGAAAAGGGAAGCAGCTGAACGAACGGTCGTGAAAGTCGATCGATGGCGACGCGCAGCACGTGTTAAGTGTTCCCCCGATTCGGAAGGGCGTTGTACGATCGCACGTTGCACCAGTGTGCAAAGTGCAAGTGGCTTGCGGCATGCACCATTCCCTGCGTGTAGGGTGACTCGACTGTTGTAAAAAAAAGTACGGGAATGTTTGAATGTTTCGCGAAAAGAGGGAAACCAGCACCTTTTTTTCTAAGCGGCTACACACAGGAAAATTACACTAGATGGAACTGAACTTTTTTAAAGCTTCTACGTGATTTACACCCAAGAGGAATTTATGCTTTTCATGTAACTTTGCAAACATCATTTAAAACTGTTGACGTTGATTAATGTTGTTTTTTTACTGGTCATAAACTGCGGAGATTCTTTTAAAAATGTGTAATGAAGTCAGTTCGAATTCTTTATTTAATTATTGCTAGATACTTGCTCACCACTAAAATAAATAAAATATAAATCTCTATTCATATTAGGGTGAGTTTTAACAAAACTCGGGAAATCAAAATTGGAACTTTGTGGACAAATAGTGTACTAGGACCTTTGAAAGGGATTAATTAATTTAGTGTCGATTGGTGAACGCCACTGGCACCGTCAACTTGCGCGCTAGCAAAATTTGTTTGAAAAAATTCTTATTCTCGTAGTATTGATATTTCCGCGTATGTTAATTTTTTTAATGTTTTTGGAGATCGCTAACGTCCCTCAAAATTTTTACAGATTTTTAAAAGTCTTTCTGTGGATGATAATTAAAGGATGGCAGTACAGAACTAGACAGTGTAAAATCGAAATCACTATTGAAAAATAAAAGAAATGTCCATTCCCGTGTGGAAGTGCTGTTGAATTGAGACCAAAAAAGTTATCCAGGTTCGAAGCAAATGGATGTCAAAGTTGACGATCTCAAAGTGACCCTAAACCTAAAATTTGAGTAGGCTTAATTTCGGATTGCGATAAAAAATTTAATTTTTAGTTTGAAAAGAAATTCATTTATTCTGAGATATTAAGTTTCTGAATACGGGTAAAGAATGTTTGACGTAAAAAAGTTGGCCAATTCCGAGAAAATCGTCCGAGAATTTTGATATTAATATTTCATGGGTTTTCAGAATCGGCTTAGAATAGCGATTAAACAAAGAATTGTCAATTTTTTACAAAAATAAAAACCATTTCCCGAGAAATGGAGATGCTCAATGAGAATAAAAAAGGTTTGATCAAAAAAATGAATCTGTTCCAAGAAAATCAAAATTGAAGATCGCGATAACACAGTATGACAGGCACTTTTTGGATAAAAATCTGATAAATATTAGAAAATACATGAAATTATTTATATTTCTTCAGGGTCCTAATACACTATTTTTCCACATAGTTCCAATTTCGATTTCCATAAATTTGTTTTTTCGAGCCAATCTATTCTCTATTATATGGTTATCTCACCTCATGCTTTTAAAATATTTGCTAATTTAGAGAAAAATAGATACATTGTGTCTATTGAAATGTGGATCCTGAGCAGTTAGCTAGACATGATTGAATTGGTTAAATAACAAGTGCTTCATGTGAATTTAACTGTGTTTTAATAAGAACCCTTCAAATAGAATTGTAGATAATATTTTTAAGAATTAAACGCTTGAGACGAACTTATGTCTTCTATTGGAAATCATCTAATTTGAAATTCTTTGATTTTGATTGCTACAAATAAAAGAATCTTCTCGTAAGTCCTTCGAGATGGAAATTTCTCAATGGCAAGACGTTTTCTCTTGATTTTCTCTTATTTGCAAGTCTCAAATATGCAATTGTGTAATATTTCTAGATCGAAATTAAAAACGATACACCTGTAGACAGATGGTTTTAAAAGTTATTTTTCAAGGGACTCAAACAAAAAAGTTTTCAGACTGCTACCGACATAGTCTAGTTATTTTTCAGTCATTCTGAAAGTACCACTGAGAAATTCAATTACAGAAACGATGTTTTCAATAAAGTTTTAATATCGCCAATAAATCCTTGTAACTACTCTGCAATTGTTTTTATTTCCGGACGAGACTAATGGATTAGTCTCGGACAAAGCATGTTGTTTTCATCAGCGTGCGTATAGTACTGTTACTGGCTTTTTCTCCATTTAGAATTACACAAGATGGCTCTCGTGCGACCTACTTCGTTCAGAGGGTGGCAACCGACCTTTCTCGACAATAGATTAACCCCTAGTTATTCTGGGGTTAGGCTAATGTATCATTGAGAGGGGGTCGTTACCAGCCGCGGTGCAATCATATTGCGCGAATATAATTTGTTGCCGTCTGCTCTTGTACTCACATATATTCGAACCCCGGTGTGCTATAGAACCACCGCCTGTTAGGTCGGTAATGGTAAATAAAACGCCCTTATGGTATATTTTTATTCTCGCTCCGGCAGAATCCATTCGAATTCGATAGCAGGTTTGTAATCCGAGTTGCTTTAAAGAGCCTCTTTCGCACGGCGTAGCTCCCATTCTCTCCGTAAAAACCTATTGGCTCTGTAACCGTTTTTATTATAATGAAATCCGATATCCATAAAGTTATCTTTTACTCGCAGGGAAACATCGCTTTCTTGGTGCCGATCAATTCGCAAGTGGCATTAAACCTTCCTTTTCTTTATCCAGAAATACGTCCGGATCATTCTTGAAACAACCAATGAGACTATCTCAATTTTCCCATAAAAGAAATATATTCTTGTTCATAATAGATATTTAAATAATATGTGTTATAAATTCCTTTATCATCAGAGATGTATCAAATTTCAAATATGCTTCATATTGGATATTTTTTATGCAGGAAGTTATTTTTTATAACTTTCAATATTTGAAATTTAATTTACTGGGCATTAATGATTTTTATTTAATATTTGAAATTACTTTAAATTGTGGCAATTGACATTTTGTACCTTAACATTTTTGTTTGAATATTGTATATCACCATAACGTCCTTACTCAAAAATAAAATGTATCATTATTATTGGTAAATTAATTCGTCCTAAGCTAAAGAATCTTATTGTCACATCAATTTTGCATTATGTGAGTAAGAAAAGTTTCACTATAAAAACTTCATTTTTTAAATATTATGAGGTACATACAAAATGTAAAATTCGAGATTTAAAAAAATCCTTAGGTGAGTTTTTAGATATTGGTAGTGAAAATGAGCCCTCCAAATTTCAACAATTTATCTACAACCCTCTTTAAGATATCGTGTTAACAAAAGAGGCGATACACAAACACAAATATCTGGACAATTGCTTAGAACGTTGCATTAGATATTTGTCAACTAAGAAATATTTAATGAAAAAATTAAAAAAAAAATATTTGTCGTCGTTACGACTATAGACTATAGACTTTTTTTAAATTTCAATAATAATACTACTCCAGAATCTAAAAAAGCTCAGCTTCATAAGTTGTTTCACTATTTATAAATTCAGCTCAAGCAAATATTAGCACTCTTCTGTAAAAAAATAACATTTTTATGACAATTTTATATTGTAGATTCACATTCGTTTACATTATATTAATGGTATATAAAGAATTGTAGTTTACACGTGGTTTAAGTATACTATTCTAAAACTGTTTAAGAGCTGGCTGTTCGGACCTACTGGACAGTCATTGATTTCGTTTGTGCTCAGCTTGGTAACCGTCCCGTTATCCGTGTTTATTTTCACCCGATATTTATATTCAGCAGCATATAGTCCACGAAAAAAAGGATTTTTCTCCAATGTTGAAAAAGCTTCATGATTGGATATTGGTAATACAATATATTCCTGCATTTTAAAAGGGTCAAATTTATTAGTCGCTAATTTCATTAACGCACTAGCATCACCTGGAAAAACGTAGTTTCGAAGTTCGAATAACCGGTGCGGATTAGACAGGGAAACCACACGAATAAATCTCAGTTGTTCAGGCCGAAATCCAAGTACATCAGAAGAAGGAGGCCTTGCAGGAGGAACATTTGTAGGAAAAGGCCTTGCAGGAGGAGACCTAGACCTGGCACGAAGGGGAAGCTCTTTACAAGGAGAAGAACTGGCAAGAGAATGAGGTCTGCCAGGAGAATAGGATGGTCCTCTCCAAGGAGAATACGTTCGCCATTAGGGTAATGATCGAACTGTGAACCTAATTCTGCAAGTAGAAATAGAGGATGCAATTTATTTTTTAAGTATGCATACTTGTATGTTGGTATATCTTGACTGATTTTTTCAAAGATTTCGGCCTTAATTGACCCAAGCATTAAGATTCTTTAGAGCCGAATTCATCTTTTATACAAGTTACTTCGTGTAATGATGTTCAACAAAAAGCTTCTGAAAAATTGTAAGGTAAGCTTGAATACTGAATAGCAATATTCAGGAAAAAGTTTAATTTCTAATTTTTTTGGAGTAACAGTAATGCTCGTTTTTACACACATGTGGCGGAAATGTGGGAAACAGAAAAAAAACTATGCGCAGCTGCTGTGCCACTTGGTTGAAAACTACTGCACAATATGGGTATTAATAAGTTGAAGATCGAACGCTTGAAATTCCGGACAGAATAAGGTTTCGGAAAATTTGTTCGAGATCCGTAATCTATTCGAGATTCTCCGGTTTCTTATCCAATGTATGTCACTCGATTGTTACCGGTAACGCATGAAATAGGTGCGAAAAAATGGAGGCGATCCGACAAATTTATTCCGTTGAACTAGAGTTTAGAGGAAAATAGCTATTGGGATAGAATGGTGATTAAATCGGAAAAATTCTTGTTTGCGGAAAGCTTAAAATCTACTTCAAATTATAGCAATATTATTATTATCATGATGTTCACCAATAGAATTAAGGATGACCGCCAAGGATAAGACCAAGTTATAAACGATGCTAATTTTTTCCAGTTATTGGTAAAACTGTTTACTGTATTGTTTAAGAATTGGGTTAATAGCGTGAAGCGAATTTTATTTCAAACTTTAGTCGCAATCTCGTGGAGTATAAGCATAAAGGTAGGGATGTTATCTTTCTAATTTATTTATATTTCATAAATCAGTTTCAAGGAAAAGAAATCTAATTTCCAATTACGGCAAAACTTATATCACAACTTACATTATCATTTACGTTTTTTGGCAATGTTTGACTTTTTCAAAAATTATTTGTTGGATAACAAAATTAATTGATGTTCTAGAAAAATTGCAGAAGAGAGATCAACATTCAATTAATCTTTTTCTAACTTGTTTGGAATGTTTGTGATATAAATATTCTAGACGATTCGGCGGTTTTCTAGAGTATGTTTATATTTTTATTTGTAAATTTTTGAATGTTCTTGACATTTCGTTCTGGAATAGAATAATCTACAATCTTCTGGAAAATATGAAATCCTGTGGAATATTATAAAATTTTCTGCTGTAGTTTAGAATTTTCCAAAACATTCTGAGAATGTTTTTAGAATTTTCTAGAGTATTCCGGAATACTCTGTGATATCCTTAGTAGAATGTTATAGACTTTTCTAAAATCTTGAGAATTTTATTGAACATACTGGGAATGTTCCGAAAATGTTTGAATATTTTGTCTGCTTGTCTAACCATGTAACCTCATTTAAATATCAATAACCATATTAACAAAAATTTTTAGAATTAAAGTAATGTCTTTCGTGGCTATGAGTAAAGCTATTAAAATTTAAAGGCTTTGTTATGTGAGACTAATGCAAGCAGACTAGAAATGAGTGATAAATTCATTAATCTTGCCCAAGTAGAATATATTGATCTAAATGTATAGGCTAATTTGTTCCATAATTGAATAACAACGTTCATATAAGAGTGCTATTCGTGGTTATTCTCATCACATTTTATATCACTATTCTCTCTTCGATTTTTTCCAACTTTTTTCTCAAATATTGTATCTTAAAAATTAATATTAAGTACGTTGAATTTATTAATGTAGAGATGTTTGTCACTCAAATATTTTCCTTGCAAATTATTGGAAAATGAGTAACGGCAACTCCTTATAAGACTATAGTAATTTTCCCCCTAGAATATATTCGTAAGGTAACGAAAAGCAACATTGTTTTGTCTGTCACTCATACTCATTGATGGTACTCATATAGACTCATACACTGAATTGTTAATGTAAATTACTCGTTACATATAAAGTATCATAATATAATATTTAAGATTTACATTCTTTCATATTAAATTAATGGTACTTATAGAATTTTGATTTACACATGGTTTAAATGTACTATTCTGAAACCGTTTAAGAGCTTTCGATTAGGCCCTACTGGAGATTCTGCGACTTTGTCTGGAGACATCGGCAATCGTGCCGTTGTCCATGTTTATTTTCACCCGGTATCGCTCGGTACAATATATCCCACGGAAATAACGGTTTTCCTCTAATGTCGCGACAGCTTCATGATTTGATGTGGATAATACAATATATTCTTGCCTCTTAAATGGCTTAAATTTATTATCTGCTAATTTCGTTAAGACTGGTGCATCGTCTGGAAAAACATAGCTTCGAAGTTCGAATAGCCGGTGCGCATTAGACAGGGAAACCACACGAATAAATCTAAGTTGTTCAGGTCGAAATCCAAGTACATCAGAAGAAGGAAGCCTGGCAGGAGGAGGCCTTGCAGGAGGAGACCTGGACCTGGCCCGAAAGGGAGGTTCGGTTGGAGAAGAAGGCCTGGCAGGAGAATAAGGTCTGTCAGGGGAATAAAATTGTCCGCTCCAAGGAATAGGTTCACCATTAGGGTAATGATCGAACTGTGAACCTAATTCTGTAAGAAGAAATAGAGGATTACATTTATTTTTAAAGTATGCCTATTCTTATGTTTGTATTCATTAACCCCTTGTGTTCAGTGAAATCTTTACTGATATTCTGAAAGATATCGGACCTAATTTAACCAAGCTTTACGACTGTTTAGAAGCGTTTTTTATTGGCATCAGAGTCTTTAGGTATCTATCATTACATGCAATAAATTGTATAAACGACGAATTCAGCAAAGGGCCATTATCTGCGGCCGAAAGTTTTGCCAAATTCGTCTTCTACATGTACTACTTCATGTAATGATATACTCATAAGAACCTAATGCCAATACAAAAAGCTGCTAAACAATTGTGAGATAAGGTTGACCAGCAATATTCAGCGAAAAGTTTTATTTCAAATTTTTTTGTACAGGAAGTAATGCTTGTTTCTATACACATGTGGCGGAATTATGGGAGAACAGAAAAAAAACTATGCGCAACTGTAGTTGCTATTAGGTCGAAAACTACTGCACTATACGAGGACTAATAAGTTAAAGATCTTGAAATCCCGGATAGAATACGGATTTCAGAAAATTGGCCCGAGATCCGTAATCAATCCGAAATTCTCCGGCTTGTTATTCGATATGTGTCATTCGATTAAAAAATTAACTGATCCGACCAATTTATTCCGGAGAAATAGAGTTTAGAAGAAAATAGCTATTGGGATAGAATACTGATTAAATCGGACAAATTCTTATTTGCGGAAAGCTTAAAATCTACTTGAAGTTATAGATATATTATTATTTACTTCACCAATAAAATTAAGGATTATCGCCAAGGATAAGACCAGTGTTTAAACGATGCACATTTTTTCCAATTATTGTGAAAACTGATTACGGTATTTTAAAGAATTTGGTTAATTGTGTGAAGCCAAATTTTTTGTCCTTATCTCGTGGTTTATAAGCATAAAGGCACGGTGTTTATCCTTCCAAGCTATTTGGATTTCATAAATCAGTTGCAATAAAAAGGAATTGTACTGAAAACATTAAAATTTCATCACAATTTGTATAATCTTTTATGTTTTAGAAAAATATTGTTTTTTCTCATCAGACATTTTAGCCGTGACCAAATACGAAAAAAAGTATAAAAAGATGTGAAATGATATTTTTTTGCTAAAAAAATTGATGCTTTATAGAAATAAATAGAGAAAGAAAAACTTTTGACGGGGAATTTTGCGAAAAACCAATTACTTTTTCATATTCTCATCGATTATGATGGATGGTAATAGATTCATGTGAATTTTACCCTATCCAGTTTTTGAAAATTCCCCTTTTGAGACCCCCTGAATCAGAAAAATGGGTTTTACGAACATATCTGACAGATGTAATAATTACTGCAATTATTAATTTGCTACTTTAAATGACTATTAATCTACTATGTCTGCTTGGCTTTATTCTGTGATGTCATAACTTTGATTACCTTTAACATAAACAAATAAAGTATTAATATTAATATATGTGACGTAGTTTTTTCACGAGTAGTTTTTTTTGTCGTACTTCGTGAAATTCTATAAAAATTCCTCCTTTTGGTTTGAAAATTATTCTTGCTTTGGTTGATGAATCAATGCATTTCTTGAAAATTCGTATTTTTTGGTTTAATTTAACTGTTTTTGAATGAAAAAAAAAATTTTTGTGTGGAACTATCAACTGTTACACTTTTTGTTGAGAATTCCTTTTTTTTATCAAAGATTCATCACTTTGGTTGAAAATTCCTTTTTTTCTTGGTTGAAAATTGATTGTTTCAATTAGGAATTTCATTCTTCTATTTTTGGTTCCAAAAAACTTTATCTTTTCAAGTTTAAAACTGCACTATTTGGTTAAAAATTAATCTATTTTACGTTTTACGTAATTTGTAGATGCCCCGTCATAAAATTCTGTATGACTGGTGTCACTAAAAGCGATTAAAATAAATGTAGAAAGAAACATTCTTTCGCATTCGCATTATTGATCTCTTAGATGTAAGGTGTTTTCTATACTTGAAAGAAAAATTTAGACGGTCAGGGAAAATTAAAAATTTGTCAGGGAAAAGGCAGGGAAAGTTAGAGAATTTTGAAATTGGGATTTTGTAGTAACCCTGATTAAGTACTTTGAATTTATTCATGTAGAAATGTTTGTCGCTCAAATATTTACCTTGCAAAATTGAGTAAACTCCATGCTGATGACAAAATCTGTTTCCTCGACGATTTGTTGGGTGTTAATAAATTCAATATTCGAGGAAGAAATCGATTAAAAATGGAAAGCTGACGAGGATAAAGCACTCAAGTACAAAAAGCTCTGAGTTTAATTCTGTATGTTGGTACTTTGCTTCAAACTCGGACTTCAAAAATTAATATCCTTTTTCCATATATAAGTTAAGTGCTGGATCGAGTGGTGATGCCTGACTGGAAGAAGAGTTCCTTAAATTTTAATCACCAGTCCTGATTCTCGACAAAGTGTAATTCCGAATTACAGTTGAAGGGAGCGGTCAGGTGATTTCGAATTCTACGTTCGCGGGTACTTTGGAGTCGTGATTTCGGTGAATCCCCGTTAATTCGAGTAGCAACGGTCTAGCTTTAGCTGTGCTCTCCCTTTCACTGTGAAAGCCGAAAGGGATGATGTTTCGCCTCGAGCGAAGTGCCGAAGTGCCTCGCCCCCGATCTGGCTGAGAGGGATTCTAGGGAATGGAAGAAGGTATAAAGAGAGACAGAGGGATGGAAAGGTGAGGGTCCTGAGGACCCTTGAAAAATATGAAACTTCGCACAGGCATCACCCATCAACAACAGGCCGACCACTTGCGTGCACCCGTCATACACTCGTACCAACCACGTACAATGTACAGCCACGTGATTGGCAAAACATCACCGGCTTTCCAGTTGAAATAACCCAGCCGAAGCCGCTTACTTTCACAGAATCGATAGGTATTTATCGTCAGTATCACAAACAGTCCAGTCCATGTATGTAACAATACTATACGACGCATGAAGAAGAAGAAAAATATTTCTTTTACACTGGAAAAATATTTTTTTATTCGGTAATATGAGTTTTTTTTAGAGCAGCTTCGAAGAAACAGGATCTACATAAACATTTTTCGTAGTGAATGGAATTGTGGAACATAATCTCTTCTTGACAGAATTCTTTTGATCTTTAAATTAACAATGTTTTTTATATATGCATGTGAATGGTCCTACGAGCCGGATTTAAAGCGGTGGATTTGATCCGGCTCGAAGGAATATTTGTTTTGCAATTTGTTTAGCTCTAATAATCAAAGGTTCACGAGGTTGTTATGTGAGGTTTCTCACTCGGGCTCATTAGTATCCAAGGTCTTTTGTTTCAGGCGTCATTCACTCTACTCACATTCTTTTTAGAAACCATTTGCGCCACACTTTTCTGTCCTGGCATACTTCTCTACCTTCCTTCACGTCCATGAATTTTTTCATGCAAGCTCTCCTGTTTCTATGGCTTCCTATGTCTTTTCGGATTAAGGTCTCATTCACACATTGTAACCATTCTTTTTGCGGTCTGCCTCTGGGCATACTGCCATTTACATTACCTTTATACACTTGGTTCGTTCATCTTTCATTCTTTCAACATGTCCGAAAAATCTTAACTGATTTCTTTCCCAAGTGTCAACTATTGTCTCTTTTGCACCACATTCTTTGAGGGTTATTTCGTTTCTCACTGTCCATCAGTGTTTTCCCTGAAATTGTGCGCAGATGTTTCATGCCAATCGCGTTAATTTTACTCTTATCATTTTCTTGACAGGTCCATATCTCGCTACCCTATAGCACATTCGGTACAAATATAGAATTATGGATAACCATTTTAGCTGTTTTTATATGTTTTTACTTCTGAGAATGGAACCTGCTCCACCAATAACCTTCTGACCCTCGTTTATGCGCCTATATAACTCCCCAACTAGATATAATATGTACTTGTTAACTTGTTCTAATCTCTCATCATTTAGGACAATGTTGCATATTGTTTTCTCACTTTTACCCTCAAACACCATGATTTTCGTTTTATTCACGTTAATTTTGAGGCCCATGTTCTTCATGCTTGTATTAAGTTTATTCAACATTCTTTGCAAGTCCTCGACTGATTCTGCTATAAACAACCTTGTCATCTGCGAAAGCTAATCCACGTACCCTCGCTGTATCAAGATATACACCTTCTTCGTCGAAGAGGGCCATTCTTAGACACTTGTCCATAAATATGATAAATAGCCATGAGGACATAACGCTTCCTTGTTTAACGCCTTGCATAATATCGAACCAATCACCCAGTTTCCCATTAACCCTTACACTCGCTTTATCATCTGCATATATTGTTTTTATTGCTTGTAGGAGCCATCCATTGACTCCGTACTCTTTGAGGACTTCCGAAAGTTTACTGCTATCCACCTTGTTAAATGCTTTTTCTAGGTCAACAAACACGCAAAAAACTTTCTTTCCTACTTTCAAACTTTTTTCCGTGATCTGTCTTAAGCTAAATATTTGATCCATACATGATCTTCCTGACATAAATTCATTTTGGACTATAAATATATTTTCTTCTGTTATCTTCATTACCTTGCGGATAAGTATTTTTGAGTATATTTTACTTACGGTACTTAATAAGCTGATACCTCTGTAATTATTGCAGTTGCTTTTATCTCCCTTCCTTTTGCATATTGGTACGGTAATCGCTTTTCTCCACTCGTCTGGGATTTCCCCCATCTCGATATCGTATGCTGTCAAATTACCAGAGTAGAAAAAAAGTCCCATTAGGATTCCAATTAACAATTAACTAACAATTTTTAAAATTCCAAGTAGGGACGAGAAAGTACAAGAAAAGTTCTATGGTATTTTGTTCTTTTATTTTTAAAACGCTCGTGATAGTAATTTCCCAAAATGTACTGTTGCAGTAGAATGAAAGTACAACACGTGTTTCAAATATATCCCGTGTCGTGTAAAATTAAAAAAAAAGTTATGTGAGACTTTTCAGGTACTTTTGTCCTCACGATGTCCTGGATTTGTACAAATTAAAATAAAAAATTAAGTGTGACTTTTCTAGTATTAGTTCATTAGAGCACAGCGTATAGAATTAATCCGTATAAGAATGGAGAGAATGTTAGATCAATTAATTAACAATAAATAATTTGAAAATTCAAGGTGCCTTCATTTTGGAGTTCTAAAAACAGACAATTCAGATTATGGATTGATGATGAATTCAAAATAAATAATTATACACTAAATAGATTTGCAATTGAAGAGGTTAAAAATAAATATAAGAGGCTGGCAAATTCAGGTACGTATCACATGCCCTTAAATTGGAAAGATTCCACATTGGTATAATTAAAAATTGTAAGCTTTTAAAATTTAATAATTCAAAATAAAGGCATAAAAACTGGAACAAAATGTATAATTGACATAATAAAAAAATAAACAATTTAAAAATGAACAATCGATTAAAACTCAGCGACGAAAATCAGAAAGTCATTAAAAATTGTATAATTGAAAATGTGCAAAGTTGAACAAGGTTTAAATTTGTTAATCCCTACACTTGGTATGATTTACTCAGACGTATATTTGGATTATAAGTTTGAGTTTATAGAAATATTCGTCAAACATAGATTCAACTACCCAATATGACAATAATTTTCAAATCTATTTAATATAATTTTTTTATTAATCAATGTATTTTTTTGTTGCAGGTAAGCAATTGAGATAGTACCTTACAAATGCGAGTGAGTAAAATCTTTTCAATTACAGCACTTTTTTGCGGCAGATACTTCAATTTTAAAGGCAGTTTGCAATCATCGAAAAACGATAATTGAAAAATGAATGTAGGGAAAAAGGAAAAAGTTGCGTTTTCTTCGCGAAAGTTATGATATCGATCCTGCGGAGTTCCTAATCCTCAAAGTAATTAAATTAAAAAGTGACTACATCATAATGTTATATATTCAGAATGTACAATTAAAAGTAATGAAAATTATATTCTCATTAGTATTGCTCATTTTTACAAAACTATAACATTAATTCATGATTTAAGATTGTATTTGCAAAAAAAATCTGATCGGAGAATTATTTTATTTCTTAATATTGACTAAGACTCACTGGAGTGTTACGCGATATTTTATACATTCATCCGAAGGGTAATATTTCAATCAATAAAAGGCAGGCAGACAGAAAATCGTGATTGGAATTAATTAGCCCCTATACTTGCTCAAATAATTGATAATTGAGCTGTTCTCTTTTCAAACAAGCACGAGAATAAAAAAAAAATGCCCGTCGCGTGTAGCATTGACTTGCAAATTGCTGAGTTACAGCGATAACTGATATATCGCTCGACACAAGGATTTGCGTATAATTTTCATTAATGCGCCCGACTGCCTATATGTCTGCATGAGAACAATAAGGGCAAATTACGAACCTCGCCAGGTAAATTGAGTAAATGAAATGAGGAATGCAAAGGGTCTTAGCCGATACGTTCGTGTATGTGTTATATGAGATACACCTGACAGTGAGCACTTCAACTGATTGTGTGAAGAGCTCACATAGAGGAAGGCA
The DNA here is from genome assembly GCA_932178445.1 of Andricus quercusramuli. NCBI lineage: Eukaryota > Metazoa > Arthropoda > Insecta > Hymenoptera > Cynipidae > Andricus > Andricus quercusramuli. The sequence goes on along the minus strand of CAKNXH010001128.1, from coordinate 735,759 downwards.
CTTTACTGAAGATGGAATTAAACAAGTAAAATAGCAGAAAGTGCCAGTGTGTATGTGCTTTCATTAGTGCCTTCGCCCTAATCTTGTTTTCCACATCGTTACTGTTCCCGAACGCATTCCAGAAATTAGTTGCAACATTATATGCATGATCATTAATTCAAATGAGCCCCATTTAACGATCTCAACATCTTTGATTTATCAGCTCACGTGTTGCCCAGAGTTTCCTCATTTTCTTGCCTCTCAGCATTTTAATATATAGTCAAAATATCTTCCAAATAATCGTTGAATGAGGAATACTGAAAACTACTTTTTTTTTGTGTGAGTACCCTTTTTCATGTGTTTATTCGCCTGATAAACCAGGAAATGTCAGGGATTTTTTTTCAAGTCAGGGTTTTTTTCGAGCGTGCTTAACCTGGTTTTTTAATTGTTATATAAAATTAAATAACAATTCTTTTTCATTTGTAGATGAAATATTTATAGAACTGAATTTATATTGAATTAAAACAAACTTCTTTTTATCATTTTCACACTAATCTCAGGAAAATATCTTATATTCAAAGTGTTGATATGTTAAATAAGGTAAACATCTCAGTAATCGTGACATCAATTTGCATGCTTTTTATCTAATTTGAGTTAATTGAAACTTCCATTTCATATTATAAAATGCTAAAAAGAAGTGGGGTTTATCAATCAACGTGACTTTAATATTTTTTAAACAATATTGTGACCAGCTTTCACGATTATTGGGACTCTAGGAACAAATTTAAGAAATTAATCATTATATTTTTAGTAGTAATAATTAATTTAAATATTCGATGGTAATAATTAATATATTGAATAGCGTCGTCCCAAAAGACTTAATTTTTTCCCCTAAAATAGCTCTCCTACAAACTGTTCCTTTTGGTGCCAAAATGTGCCCTGAATTCTGGCAGTATTTAAAAAAACATTTAACAGTCTCCCAAGCCAATTTTCCAAAAAATTGTTTATTCTATTTTAAATGTCGTTATTAAAGGGTTATTTTACTTTGGAATACATGCATTTTATTCTTTTATATGCCAAATCAAAATGATTAAAAGCTGGGTGATATATTCCACTAAAAATAAAATAATACTGATATATTCAAAAGTAAAAAAATCAGTTAAGAAGGGCAATTAAAATAAAATCAACAATTTTTTGCATAAATTGGCCTTTGGGAGACACCTAAATATTTTTTCAGAGAGTTCGCTGCACCTGGAAAAAACCTGGATTTGTCAGGGAATTTTTTTCAGAAGTTACAAAGACGCTCTGTGCATCATGGAAAATAGATCGTAAGCTGCAATTCATTCTTAATTAAAAAATTACATAATACTTTAATCTTTAGAAATGATGCATTAACGATTGATTAATTTGGCCCTCTTTTCAATGAACCAAAGTTTATTATTTCAAAAGTTATTCCTTTCAAGAAATTAATACACGCTCTTCTTCTCAAAGTGGTTTAATATATTTTGCATGCAAATCTTGTTCAACAGGTGCTAATTACACGCATCTCTTCATCGATTTTATTAACATATTCAGAATTAATTAAGATTTCTTGTAACCTTCGTGGGCTGCCTTAATAGACTAAATTTCAGCGATTTATCATTAAATTCAGAAATTTGTTATAGCTACCGAAAATCGGGAAAAGCGCGGAATATCTAAATTCCTTATGTATTAAAAGATTGTTTCCAAATAAGTAAGATTATTCTTTTTCAAATATTTTTTGCAATCTTTTTTGAATATTTGTACTCAAATTAAGGAATTTAGTTACGTATATTAGGCTTTTTGAAAGACATTCTAATATTCGTTTCTAATTAACGTTTTTTTTTTGTTTCGGATTTTCAGAAACTTAATTAAGTTTCATTAATAGTAATTTACAAACCAGTGAATTGATTTTATGATTTAAACTTTCTCAAGCGATGAGCAGAAAATCAATCAATTACATTTTTTCATTAAAAGGCTACGTTCCTTTACATCTTTATTACATCATTTTCAAATCGCTTATTATCTAGATATCTTCCTAACTTATTCTCGAATTTTTTGAGCATACGAGCGAGTAAGCAAGAGCGAGCGAGCGAGGACGAGAGAGAGACAGAGAAGCGCAACCGATTTTTATTCTACTTAATATTACCTTAAAATTTTAACTACCCTTATGCTTTCATGTGACATCCTCATCCTTTTTCTCCTCCTTTCTATCCCAATCATACTTTCCATTCTCTATCCCCCCACTCCCTCATTCTTTTTCTTTATCTTCTCTTACTTTTTCTACCTTCATCCATGCTTCCCCCAGTCCCTCCTTCCTTACACTTTTCTTAACATTCTCTTGTCATCCTCTCCTCTCCTTTCCTCTCATATAACCAGCCAATACATGCTCCCATGTCTCCTCTACCCAATCCTATACTCTGCATTTTTTCTTCTCATCCTTCTCCCAGTACACTGATCCTTTAACTTCATTTCCCAGTCTTTTCTTTCATCGTATTAGTTTACATATTTTTTCTTCCCATTGTCCTATTCTTCCCATCCCTTTTTCTTAATCTCCTCTTCCAAATTTGTAATTAATATATTAATCAGGAACGGACTTAGCGAACACCCCTGTCTTACACCTCTAGACAATCAAAAAGTTTATATTTGTCCTCCCACCCTAACCTTACTTTTTGTCTCTCTAAAGATCTCTGCTCCTTTTTCCATTAAAAATTCACTTATCTCCTTTTCCTCCATAGTTTTGTCTATCTGTTCTCTGTTAATGAGTCAAATGCGACCTTAAAATCGATAAACATTACTATCATGCTCCCATTACTTTTTCTTTTTTTCACTATTGGTGTCATTATCCCTTCTTTCCATTTTTCTGACCAAACCTCCCCTAGCAATACCCTAGCCATACCCTTCATTTCATTTCTCCATATTTCCAAACTTCATTCGGGATTGCATCTATACCTGCCCGTGCAGAAATCGCCATATATATTACCGATTACCGACTAGGGCCTGATCCGATGTGTACTATCTGGTCCTGATTTGAAGAATTCTGTGGCCCTGACTCGTACCAGACCGGGCTATGTACTGTGACTTCATATAGCCTCTTCGCAGCGCCATATTAAGCCATATGCGCTAGATGTAATATAATTACGAACATAACCTTAATTTTTGTTTTCCTTCGTGGTGTTGTGTTCCAAATGTTCTGGGAGTGTTCGACCGTATAATATATTCTTAACACATTAATAATAAATGCCAAAATTAAGGAGCACACCGCGTGTTCGCAAACATCGTGCCATCAGCAAAATTCCGTATTTACGCGATGAAAACGAAAGCAACGAAGGTAAGTCTTTTATGGTATTACATTTTTTATGGTATTATTACATTTTGTGATATATTTAATTGTATTGTACTGGATCCAAGTTCTAACCTAAAGATTCGATTTCCTCATTTTAGTCAAAAAAATTATTATTTGATATTTTTTCGCTGGGTAGCGTTTTTTTGTAAAACAAGTAGTTGCAATTTTGAGGTTATATTTTGGATTCTACGTTTAAAGTTATGCATGTTATCGTTCCAGTGACGGGGTAAGGGATAATATTTGTGGATTGAAATGAAGAAATGTAATTTTGACAAATTCAATGCAACCGAAGAGGAAGTGTTGTCCCACATGAGCAGCGTCTTCTGATAACCATTTCTAATTATTTTTAAGGTGTAGTTAAAATAAAGCTCAATCCTATTAAGTTGGCTTTTCATTCAATATTCTGTTATCATTATTTTGAAGGATTTTAATTCCTACTAGAAAAGTAAATAATGTGGCTAGACTCGGGTAAATAATAGGGGCCAGACCTGGGACAGATCGGGCGTTTTATCGGGCCCCTAGACATGGCTCCGAGGTGGCTACGTGTTTCATGATGAGTCTGGCCCTGACTCGATTTCCACATCAGGGCCCGATATGAACGAGTCTGGGCCCGGTCGGGGCCAGGGCGAAATTTCTGCACGGGTGCTGCCTTTCCGCCTTTCATTAACTCTATCGCCTTCGGTATTTCTTCCTTTGTAATATCTTCTTCTTTGTTTTCCACTTCTCCTAACAGTTCTTTAAATATTTTTTCCATTCTACCTTTTCAATATCCTGAGTAACTATTTTCTTTTTTTTCCTCTTTCCATTCACTACTTTCCATACTTCTTCCTCCGCGCTAGCCTTTTTTCGCTTCTCCTCAAACCTTTTATTTTCTTTCTCTTTTTTCTATCGCATAACTCATTATACTCTTCCTTCGTGCTACTGTATTATTCTGCACTGCTTTTCTCATTTCTCAATTTTCCTAATTCCATTCTCACTTCAGCTGCTTCTTTTTTCCTCTTCGCCGACTTCTTTCTTCACAGTATGCTATAATATTCTTTTTACATTTCCTATCACTATTTCCATCTCCTCGTTTACATTTACCTCTTCCATTTTTTCCATCTTTATCTTTACCCTAAATTCTTCTATTCTCTCCGCTGACCAATCAGTTATCTTTTCATACTCTTTTTTTATTTCTTATTTTCTTTGTCTGGTTTCTGCTCATCTCTCTTCCGCATCTCTACCGTCACTATTAGAGGGAGATGATCCGAGTCTGCATACTCCCCTATCTCTCGCTTCCTCACGTTTCCCCTTACCACATCGTCAACAATAACATAGTCTATTATTGTTCCCTTTTTCCCGTATGAGTGTACTCTGCTTCTTCATCTCCCTCTATATTCTCGTTTAAGATCAACCATCCCAACTCCTCCAATATATTCAGCAATTTCCTTCCCTCTCAATTCACTATAAAAGTTCTACTCCTAAATTAAATTTTTATTCAGTGATCTATTTGTGATAAATATAGTTATTTTATTGCGAATTTGTTTATTCCAAATTATCGTACCGTCCACACATTCCCAAATCAAAGGCATTTCTTTTGGAGGGGAAGACGTGAATTTATGATCTTGAGTTGGTAGAATTGACTTACTGGTAGGACGGATTATCTAAAGGCACATTGAAATAAAATTTATAGCTATCAATAAATTTCCGAAAATAAAAAAATGATCAGTTTGTCGATATTTTTCTCAGTCAAATACAAAAGTACATTTTTCACACTTTTAAAGTAATCACTCAAAACACTGTAAAATGTTTTCAAAAAATCTCCCAGTGTGTACTTCATTACACATTTGTCAGTTTGTCAAACTCCAAAGTCCACAAAAATGTATGAACTCCATATAATTAATCAAAAAGCCTTTCATGTTTTGAATTGTAATACTTATGCATAAATCATTTTAAAATCCATTAAAATTATCCCCCCTATTCAGTATTATCCATTAATCCCACATTAATTTTTTTAATAGGAGTACAAGACAAATTACGAAAGAGGCTGAATACAAAATTGTTTTAAAAGTCTTAAAGTGTTTATTAGAGTCTCACTTTAATAAATATGACCTCATGAAAGTATCTGTAAAAAAGATAAACTGTCCAGCAAGTAGTTAACGACCAAGAAAGGTCATTATCCCTAATTAAGAAGAGTTTTTTTCGTGAAATGAAGGTATCATCTGAGATGCTAGGAAGATGAAATAATTTTCTTTCGACGTTGCAAATAAGCGAAGAATTCTGCTCTCAATCGGCTTAATTGGAGACGTTGGGTCTCAAGTACTAGTACGTCCGTTTCTCACGCTATGCAAGGAACAAATGCATGCTGGGCTGCGAACAAACCTAAATGAAGAAATAACAGCCAGAGTGCATCGCAGCAGAGATTAAGAGGGTTCCCCTATAGTGCAGTGCTAGAGGACTCGATCGGAAACGGGTTAGGTTAGGCTTGGTTAGTCTGGCTTAATCAGTCGAACTCACTCACCGAATGCGCCCAGGTGGTCGGATCACTAAATCCTCCCGAATCGTTTCCCCTTGCACATTAACTGCCATCGTCGTAAGCACCTACATCCCACAACTTTAATGACCTTACATATATCATTATATCGGGATTATTTCAACGATTATGAATCTCCTTTTTCCTCCTGATCCGAAAACAAATCAATACATTCTTTTATTTCCGAGTCTTGTGAATCTGGAGCAATTTTTTGTTTGAACTATTTCAATTCTGTAATGAAGTTAATTTACGTAGTATAATATATTAGGAACTCTCTAAATTTAAAGTAGCAAAACATAACTGATTTTCACAAGGAGAATCAACACCCCTTGGAATTTTGTTTCGATCTATACTACTACCAGTAAAAATGGCTTTAAAAAAAAACATGTGCTTTACATGGACCGGAATGAGAACGTCTTTCGGCCACTTGTTAGATCACTAAATTTTTTTACAATTCACTATTATCATGTGAAACATTTAATCAAATTTTTATACTATTGTTATTTTTCAAGTTTTGTTTATTTACAAGAAAAAAATATTATATTCTTCTCCTTATGCAATTTTTTGTAAAAACAACAACCTCTTATTACTTTAATCAAAAACATGAATATTTTAATAATCATAAAAAATTTCTTTTGTCGACATTTTATTTTTATATCATTTTATTTGGCTACTTAATAAAAAAATATTTATTTTATTTTCATTATATACACTATTTTCGTATATTTTATTTTTATCTCATATGAAAATAATAACGAAAATATAAATGTACAATTGAATGGAAAAAATAAGAATTTTCTGTAAAAAAAAAAAACTTTCTGGGAGTCAAAGTTGGTAAACACTAAAAAAAATGTCATAATAAAATAGGATGTTTCTAGACGTCCGGACAAATTTGGGGAGTTGGAACATTTCGATTACAATATATTGGTTCAAAATAAATATTTTGGCTTGATTTAAGTAAACTGAATATTCAGTTGCAATAAAAAAAATGCCTGACAAAAAAATTGGCAATAAATGCAGGAAGCAAGTATTGAACCCAGACTTTCTGCTATGCTCCTTAAAATGATTGGCATTCAATTCTGTAAAATTTGCTGTAAAAAGCAAAGTTCATCTGCGTTTAAGAAAAATTTGTCGAAATTTAAGGTTTAATTCTGAAATTTAGGTTATGAGGGTTTCAGTTCAGATCAAGTATGCCTAAATCCAGACAAACCCTGAATTCAATCCAAAATAATTGTAAGGTGTAGCAAAAAAACTGACAAACATGATTTTTTGTAAAAAAAAAATGTTTTTAACTTATTTTGGATAGCCATCTTTTGAACTTTTGGACTATTAGAATAGAATATGTTTATTTAGGCTTACGAAAAAATTATAACCTCTTTTAAAATAAAAAATGATCAAGAAACTATATTTTTCCCCGTATCTGTCAATATGTATATGAATTTAAGAATTCAATCATACGTTTTCTTAAATTCACACGAACTTCAATTAAATCCAGATAAATTTTTGCTTAATTTAGCTTCATTTCTGAACTTAAAGTGTAACACTGTGACATTTTTGAGTACTCTTTTTTCTTGCGAATAACTATGTACTTGTTTTCACATAAAACTACCCAGTGACTGGTCTATTGAATATGCTAGTTTTTAAACGTCTGTTCCCTTAAATAGGTTTCTTTCTTTGACCACTTTTTATAGATTGAGACTTGCAGCAACATTACTAAGTATATTTAGAATATTTAAACTTTTTTTACCACTGAATTCATTACTTACACCTACGGATATGAAACTCATCAAGGTTAGAATATTAAAATTTTATTGAAATAATCTAAAAATATTAACAATGTACATATCCACAATACTACTAAAAAGATTCTCAAACAGACAAAAAAAAAAGTATAATAGATTGATGAAACTTCATCTTTTTGGCTAGAAATTCATTTCTTTGCTTGAAAATTTAACTATTTTATTTTTGGTAAAAAATCTATCTTCCTTAGTTGAAAACTCATGAATTTTGTTGAAAATTTGTCTTTTTGGGTGAGAAAATTTATCTCTTTGGTTGAAAATTCCACTATTTGGTTAACATTTTTTTTCTGGTTGAAGATTCATAATTTCATTGAAAAATGTATATCTTCGTTTGAAAATTTAACTATTTTGTTGGAAATTCCTTTTCTTTTGAAAAAAATTAATTTTTTCGAATGAAAATGTAACTTTTTCATTTTTGCTTGAAAATGTATCTTTGTTGGATTAGATTTCGATTTTTGGGTTAAAAACATAATAGTTTTATTTTAGAAAATTCATCTTTTTGGCTTGAAAATTCAACATTTTTATATTAGATTTTTTTCTTTATTCACTGTAAAATCTTTCTTTCTTGATTCGACTAATTTGTTGAAAATTACTTTTTTGTTGTTGTATTAAACTTATTGTGATTGAGAATTACAATTTTTGTGTGTGAAAAAATCAAATATTACACTTTTCATTAAGAGTTCATTTTTTTAGTTGAAAACTCAACTATTAGGATAGAAATGCATGTATTTTAATGTAAATCCTTGCTGTTTTGTTAGAAAATTAATCTACTTGAATGAAAATTCATCTCTTTGGTTGAAAATCACAATATTTTGCGGAAAATGCGTTTTTTTTGTTCCAAATGATTTTTTAACTAAATCCTCATGAGATAATGTAAAATTCGACAACCGCTCCTTCCCAAACCATCTTAGGAATTTTTCGGATGGCCCCTTATAAAATTCTGTATGCCTGTTTTTACTAAAAATTTTTTAAATATATTTAAAAACCAACATTTTTGTTGCATTGACATTTTTGATGTGAGGGAATTTCTGAATTGGGATTTTGCAGCAACCCTGTCGTACAGTATCTAATAATTCAGATATGTTACGTTAAATAATTACACGGAAAATCTGGAAGTGCATAAAACGAAGTAAATAAACAAACATTGACGTGACTGGAGAGAAACGATCAGTCTGCAATCTTGAAGCGTTTTTTACGACTGGTTTTATTGCAGGAGCGTAAAGTTTGAAAGTGGGAGTTCTCGTGTTGGTGACAAACGTACACCTCAATGCAATATTGGTATTTCGTTAAAACCTGGGCGAGAAGAATCAACACGACTCGAGAGAATCTTCGTCGGAAAGTCTGTAATAAATCCTCGGAGTGCATAAGCTAATAAGATATCAGATTATATTTTCCTGAGCGTGTACGCTGAGAAATTGTTGGAGAGTTGGAAGCCAGAGCGTTCTTAAGTAAAACAAACGTTCTTAAATTTCCAGTGACAGGCAGTTAATTATTTTGCGAGTCTCGGGAAACGCGATATCTTCCATCGCTTTGAAGGTGCGTGGAAAATGCGCGAGACATTGTCTGTCCGTAAGACAACGCATCAAGTGAACTCGAGGCTTTTTTCACGAACAATCAGGAAATTTACTTTCCACTTTCTGCTCACCAATGGCGTAATTCCAGCTCTACGAAAGTTTAAATTTAATATAATTTGCAGGAAAGAGGTAAATTTAATTATTATTTATTATTATTTAACTAGCAGGAAATGCACACGTGCGCGACGCTCGATCGTGTCCTGGATTTTTATTTCCCAACGTTAAAAATATAAACAAATGAAAAATCCATTTGTTGAATGAAGTGTAAAATATAAAGAGTTTTTCATATTTTTGAAAAGATAATTAATAATTTCTAATCTAAAGCATTTAAAACTTTTAAAACATGTATTGAACGATTTCGAATTGAAAACGTTCAAATACAAACACTTTTAAATTAGTTCAAATTAAAAAAGACAATATTTCAACTGGTATGAAAGGGAATAGAACTGGTATCATTTCTAAATAAAAGCCTTTAAAATTGACCATTTTGAAATTGAAAGTGTTTGAAATAAAAAAAAATTTATCAGAAATTGATTGTCTAATGTTTTGTGTTTGTTGACCAGGTGAGTATATTAAATAAAAAGATCTTAGTTTTGTTGATATACTAGTCATATTTTTAATTAAAAACTTTAAAATTGGACAATTTCACTAGAAAGTTGTTGGAATTGAATGATTTCCGATTAAAATTATCGAAAATAGGGTAATTTCAAAACGGTAAAAATAGAATATTTTCCGATAAGAATTTCGAAAATTTGATAATTTTAAATTCAACGGAATTGAATATCATTTATAATTAAAAGCTTTCAAAATTATATAATTTTAAATTGAAAACTTCTGAATTTAAATAATTTTCAACTCGAAGCGATTGAAGCTTGACAATTTGTAATTTAAAACTGAATTGAATATATGAAAGTCAAAGGTTCTGAAAGCGTACAATTAAACATTTTTGTTGCATTAAAAAATATAATTTAACATAAAAATTGATTAAACAAATTTGTTTATGATCAAAAAATAAATTGACCTTCATTTTCAGCGTTCAAAATGGAAAAATGTTCAGTTATAAACATTTAAAATTGAATTGTTCTGAAAAAATGTTCAAAATAAAAAGTGATTTTATATGTGAATTGTTTAAAAATTAACCATGTTCAAGTTGTTAATTATACCATTTCAATTTTAATTGCAAAATTATAACTAATGAAAGAAAAAAAAGAAAAAAATTAGCTTTCAACCTGAAAATTCAGAACTCTAAAAAGATAATCATTCAAAATTAAAGAAGTGTTTCAATTTCAGATAGTTTAATACTGATTAATTTTGATTTTAAACAGCACTATTTTGAACTTTTTAGTTTTAACACTTCATTTAGAATTATTATCAATTCCTGAAATTTTGCAAACAAATATTTTTCAATTTTAATTTATTCATTTTCTGAAATCTTTACCTAAGATTCGGATAATTTTAAGTATGTATATGATTCCAATATTTGAATTTGCATAATTTTCAGCTTCAGAAAGTTTTAACTAAAATTAATTAAATTTCTAGTACCTAGTTCGAAGAATTTAAAAAACCATACCCACATGCAAATGGAAGAACTTCATGTTGAAGACAATTTTATAAGGTGTCAAAATGACGTGTGATAATAAACTGTCACATTAATATGATAAAAAACACGCGAAAATCAAGTGGAGCATTAATAAATGAATGGCACATTGTTATATATAATAAGTAATATTGTTATTATTATTATTATACCATTAAGCCATTTCCGTTTCGGGGTAGGCGTGACTTTCAAACTTTTTTCTGTGAAGAATTCCACAGAAAGTTAACTATACATTTTGCAACAACAGATATATTTTTTATAAATAAATTTGTGTTCTTAAGTGGTAATTGTCTAACTTTTCAATCAGCCTTAGGATCAAATTTCCTTTACCAGAAAATGAGAAATTCAAGAGGCTTGCGGCGAAAAAGTTTCATTGTCTCGGTCGCGTTATGTAATCAATTTCTCGAAAAATATTTCAATTACGCTCTTCCTTTTATCGTCGGAGCCTTTCAGTTTTTTTGCGAATTAAATTACCTGCCAGTTGTTGTGGAACGCTACTGATTACTGCCCTAGGGCATCAGCTAGATCCACCCCTGAGCTTGGCACTAGAATTTTTTTCCAACCGTTCAGTTTCACCCTTCGTGAGAGTAGCGCGCTACTCGCGATCGACTGGGATTCGGTGGCAAAAAAATTCATGGCGCCTGGATGAAATTGACCGGACAGTGTTGCGTGGTAGAAGCATTGCATTCCATTTCCTCGGACAGAGAGAGACTGACGCCAGCGTTAATGAAACTTTTTAATCGCCCGGGGCTACTTTTCCTGATGTATAAAAGTGCAGAAACAACGACGGAGATACAGCCGTAGTTGCTACAAATAAGCATTCGTGCGCGGTTTTCGCTCTGCTAAGCGTATGCACGTAAAGGTCGAAATTAAAATAAAAGAGAGTGGACCAGAAACGGAAGAAGAAATTATAGAATTGCTTCTCTGCCTTACCCCCTCCCTCCTCCCCCTTCCCTCCGTCCCCCTTTATTCTTTCAAGTGAAAAAAAAGGGAAAAAATCTTCGCTACCTCAACCCTCGGCAAATAATACTCTCTGTGAATGAAGATGATTTCATACTTTTTCTCGGCCGAAAAAAATGATGAAGAAACGCGCAGCTTTACGCGAATCTCGAATGAAAGACGACATTGGCGTACAATGTTAGAAATTTTCTCAATTTTCTGATAATTTTAAGAAGCTGTATCTTACATTAAGTTGTATATCTCGACTTTTAAGACTTATTAATATCTCTTGGATGATAAATGCAATTGTTTAAAAGAGCGTGCTTCTTAATATACAAAAGACGACGAGTGTCAAAAAATATATCTTAGGATGTTACCTATGATACCATCGAAAAAATCGTCCGGACCTTGGTAATTGAAGAGTGCTTATTCGACGATAATAGCGCATCAAATTATATATCTCGACTTGAAAGCTTAAAATCTCTTCGATTAAAATCAGACGAATTTGATAAATCTTTTTCAAGTTTTACAAAACACGGTGATTATCTAGAGGTAAATCTTCTACACAACAGCGAATTTAATCATTTTTTATCATTTTGGTTTTAAAAACTCTACATGAGTAAGTCCTGCATAAAAGAGCGCAAAGAAATTGAAAAATAATGTTGCGAATATCATACTTTTCCATTTAAGACGTTCACAAATGACCAATTGCAAATTTTCATCATTCTAAATTTAACTTTTTCCAATTTCGAAGAGCTAAAACTTGAACCTTTATTTCATTCATAAAAATTTGATAACAGTAAAAGTTAAACGTTTAATATTTAAACATTTTAATCTTGGAAGAGTTAGAAAATTAAAAATCTTTTAATTTGGCTAGATGAAATTGTCGAAATTTATGATGACTGAGACTGTTACCTATGATACAATCGAAAAAATCGTCCGGACCTTGGTAATGGAGGAGTTCTTATTCGACGATAATAGCATCAAACGGTATATCTCGACTTTGAAAGGTTAAAATCTCTACGATTATGTATGAAGTTGTTTATAAGAGTGTCCCTTTTGATACACTTTGGACAATGAGTTTCTTAAAAAATCACTTAAGCTGTTGACCACGATATTATCAACAAAGTCGACCGGTCTTGGTATAATTAAGGAAAGTTTATTCGACGATAATAACATTAAATCGCTATATGTATTCGATTTTTCTGATTTTTTAATTTAATAAACCCAATGTCGAAAAAATGGCACTTGATTCTTAATTGCCGTGCACTCTTCACTTTTAATTTGTGCGAGCTTTTGAATATGAACACATTTTAAATTGGAAACGATCTAAACGGAACTAAACCTATAAAGTTGTACTATTTTTAATTAGAGCATACAGCCGAGAGATGAATTGACATTTGTAAAAATAATTCCTAATCCGTTTGAGATAAAAACTCGCTATCGATTAATAATTTCTTTTTTGTTACAGGTAAGCATTCAAGATTATTTCCGACAAGAGTGAGTAAAATGATTTCACTTGCCCATGTTATCCTAAAAGAGAAATCTCAGTTTTTAAAAGCAATTTGCAATCATCGGTAAACGATAATTGAAAAACGGTTGTAGGGACAAAGGAAATCTGGGTTGATCGGCTGGACATATTAAATCCGTTGTTAAATAAGAAGGCAGCTCTTAATTAAAGTGTAAGCCATCGTAAGGCTCTTAATTCTGCCAATAAAATGCTCGTTCCCGGGTGTGTAGGCTCCATTGATGTCACTATTAAAGGCGCACACCACCTGAGCCCACGGGAAAAATAAGTAAATAATAGATAGGGAGAAGTACCCACTCTTTGTAGCCCTTTTTTCTTGCTCTTTGTTATCGTCTTTCCAGTCTTCAAGCAACTGCCTTGGGTACTTGAGCACAGCCATTATTAGAACGCACCCTCGAGCACGCCACTGCATTCAGAGCACGTTCGGCGATCTATTATGTCATAAAATTAGAAAAGTGATACGATTTAAGGTCCATAAAATTGACAACAGCATTTTATTCTTTATTCTCTAACAGTTATGTTCTTGCCAGCTAAAGAAATGCACTTTGCACACTGCATTCTGTTCTCGTGAATGTGATAGACCTTCCAAAATTCTTGATTCTAACATTTGTTTATAGTGAGATTCCTTTTTTTGCATGCTCATATATTTTAAAACAATTTGTTTATATAAGAAAGTATAAACAAGCAAGTAGTTAATGCATGTGCGTTATAAATTAACCGTCTAAAAATGTAAGAATCGTTCCGAAAGAATATCCGAAAATGCTTTATGGGGGGTAAACCATTCTTGAGGTTTTCTGATTTCCGATTAAATCCGATTTTATGAAAAAAAACATCTCCTGACCACAAAAGTTATGTAGCCTCCATAAAACTCATAAGTTGTCTCCCTTATGAAAGTACAAATTCAATTATTGATAATATAACACAATTATTTCCATTTTCAATATTTGCTATATTAAAAAATTTTCATGGTTTAATTCTATACATTTAATAAGAAATTTGTCGTGCAATTGCAAAAATATGATACATTTTTAAGTAAACAGATTGTTTTCCAACCTCATGAATCTCTGAGAGAACCCTATTGAGTTTTTAATCGAAACTCCTTTCAAGAAAAAATTAATGAACAGATCTTTTATGAAAGATCATATAATTGGATTTTATAATTAAAAATTAATTTGATGATTAAAGTCCTTGCTTGTTGAAAAGAGTTCATAGCAGGAGAAAGATAAGGATTCGAGAAATTTTAAAAATATCCTATGGGTAGTTGTGCAAATAATGCAGGCGAAGTGTTCGTCATTTTCATTTTCATATTTAACTTGAGTTCAACGTTTGCAGGCAGATCGCAAACAGTGTTCGCTCTGTTTGCTTACTTTTTATTGCGAGTTGCTGCTATGAGTTGTTGGTGCTATCTTCGCGACTAAAATTATATATTAAAGGATTCCATTGTAGAACTTCCCAGTATATTAATCAAGTATACTTACGATTTACTTTTCAAATTAATCTGCTTCGTGTTTAATCTCCTTTTAAATAGATGTAATTTATTGCAGTTTGAATTAGACTCGTCTGTAGGTAATTTCCTTACATTTAATTCCACTTCTGACAATTAGAAGTGCTCACGATTCGCCGTCTTCAATTTGTAAGTCTAAGTGTCAATTCCAAAGTTCTAGTTTTTGAAAGTTTAGATAGGCTGCAAGTTTACCTTTTATACTTTGAAGTGGAAGGTCTCTGGTGAGATACTGGAAACCCTAAAATAAGTAATTCAATAAGAATACTGTATTAAATGCAGTATTATTTAAAATTAAAATGGAACGAATGATAAATGTCAAATATGAAGTTCGGTGATACACGATGATTTTAAAAACTCTTATATAAACACATTCTGCATAATAGAATGCAAAACAATTGAAAAAATAATGTTACGTGCAGAGATTTACTGTTTAAAGTTTTTTGAAAGATTAAAATGACATCAAATTATGAAATGAAATGAAATAATAATTTAATATATACAAGATTTTCATTTGAAACATATTATAACGGTTGTAATTGAAAAGTTTTCAATTCGAAATCGGAGAAAGTAAACAATTTCAAATTTCCGACTTTCAAGCTATAAAAATGATCATGAGAAGAATTCGAAATTTAAATCATGGAAGACAGATAAAACGTTCGCAAACGACCAATTGAAAATTTTAAGCATTCTAATTTAACATTTTCCAATTTCGAAGAGTTCAAACTTCAGCAATTGTTTTATGCAGAAAAATTTGATAACCGCAAAAGTTTAACGTTTGATATTTAAAAATTCCAAGCTGGGAATAGCTTGAAAATGTTAACATTTTCAATTCGGCACGATTAAATTGTCGAAATTCGTCTCACAGATGGCCAATTTATTTCATATTTCAAGTGCGCAATATTTAAACATCGTTTCAATACTGACAATTTCATATGTATTATCAAATTTAAACTTTCATGATATAAGAACTAATGTTTCAATTTATGAAAATGATAATTTCAAATTTGATCCGTAGACTTTTTTTTACAATTTTGAGATAAAAGGATTCCGAGATAAATTTTTAAGTATAATTTAACAATTTAGAAAATTTCACATTATACCGGTGGCTTCAGAAAAAGATATTTCTCTTCATACGAGAAACAACATTCTTGTCTACAGAAGTATTTTCATAAAAAGTAAACTATTCTGTGCTGAACTAAGCGGTATTTCGAGAATTTATCATTGAACATTTTTCCAAGAAATCGCTTGAATTTTTATATATCTTTTTCATTCCTCATAGTTCGCAACAGATTTTTAAACCCGGAATTTTGTTTACTGGGAACAACCCGGAAATTGATTCAGTGACCGGGTTTTCTTTTTGTCGATTGTAATGAAATCCATATTAAAACTTTTTTAATCGGAATGTTATGACTCTTAGTTTTTTCGGAAGAAAAAAAAACAAACAAAGCGTTAAAGTGGTTCATCCAAATATTAAAAAAGTTATTAACAGACTTTAATATTCCTTGAATCACTCATCGTAAATGAAATAAAACGTTTTGAAACATAATGCACTACAACCACTTAGTATCTGGAGACACCCATTTGTTGGGATTGAATAATTTGTTATTTTTATTAATTCAGAGATTAGAATTTTTTCCTTCAGAGATTGGAAGCTATCTAAATTTCGAGTAAAATAAACCAAGAGCGAATTTATTTTATAAATTTTTTAGGAATCTGTTGTAAAAATAATGCAAATTGTAATGTTCATTGATTTTATAAATTTCACATAAAATCTAAAATTGCAAACGTTTTTCAAAGTTCTTGGGCTCAGTTTGAATGTAATTTGAATTGTGCAATAAGTTGAAGTTGGAATAAAGAAGTTGGAAAAATTGACGGTCATCTCATTTGTAGGAAAATAATAATAAAAATCAAACTAGTAAATATTAAAAATAATTTTATTAAATAATTTTATTCTGACAAGTTACTGCGATTTTACAATCATTTACCTTGAAAATAAGCACTATACCATTGAAAAATGTTTACTGTTTTGGGTATTCTTTAAAATTTAAGAAAACATGATTTGAAGTATTTTTTAAATTCCATCTAAAAAAACTGACAAAATGACTTCATCCTCTGATCATCTTATTCAGAATTTAGATATCTTCATATGTGTTTAAGAAGATAAAAATTCAACTCAGGATTCATAAAATTAAAATTTTTTAATTACTAAAAAAATGGATGTTCAATAAGATGCAGTGAAAATGCTCAAATTAAGCGAATTGTTGAATTTGAAGATTTAAATTTTTGACAAAATTTCTATTGTTTCAAAAACTGAAGAAATTTCAGGTCCGATATATTCAACTTTCCCCAAAAAAGTGTAGATTTAACTCAATCCGAAAGAAAATTTATGTTAAATTTTCTAATCTTTTATTATTGTTTACTAGGAAAAACTATACATAAAACAATTTGCCACAATTTTTAAACTAATATAAAAATTTGTTTGACTTTTCAAATAAAAAAAGAGAACAGAAGATATTAACCAATTTCAAAATTTTTCAACTTTATTTTCGGATTCCAACCCACACATTTCTTCCATCATCTCGAACGATTCGATTAATTTTAGCATTTCAATTCCGCCCTAATGTCCACATATTAAATGGCGGTAGTGTATTTTTATTACTTTCTTTTACATACGAAATATAATTTTTGACTGTGTATGGGAAGTGTAAGATGTCTTGCAAATGAACGTAGAGAGCATTATTTTGCCGAACTGGCTTGCGATAGTTAGATTAACCTTGAATTGAATATTATACATTAAAATAAACTATTGTGCTTTATCAGTTTGTAAATAATTAAGTGACTAAGTGAACGACAGAAAACCGTGGATTTACAATCATCCGTCGGATTGACACCCTACTGCAAATTTTCAGATTCCTAATGCGAGCAACACTCCCTTAATATTCTATTTCAAAATGCAGGCATATATAAATATTTAGAGAATAAAATATCCTGAGAAAGATAGACTTTCTGTTTAAAAGGGATGTTTGGAGCTAAAAAAATTAATAATTGAATAAAAGAAAGGAATATTTAGACTTTTAGAGGTACTAGAAGTAGGGAGATATTTTGAAATGCTGTTAGGTATAATGTCTAGGGAATTCGCGATCGCAGAGAAGCTTGGGGTGGGTTGAAAAGCTCTCAAGGGGCAGGAGAGTTGCGTGGGTCGAGGGTGACTCTACAACACATTTTAACTATCCAAATATAAGTTGAAGGTGTGCACCTTCGCTTTTACTATTCGCAACGAAACTCTTCCCAGCGGCTCCGTGCAGACTTGTATTTATATGCAAATGTGCGCGTGGCCAAAGCCGAACTAGAAACTTTTGATCTCGCGATATCCTTAGCCAAGCCGAAGCTTGCTGAGGAAAATTGTTGCATGCAAAAAGAAGCAAATGCAACAACAACACATTCCGGCATTAATCAGGGAGTTCTTGACGCAGACTCCTGACTTGGAAACCAACTTTAAATCTATGATGAACAATTCTCTTCAAAAACTCGTTCTTCCCTTTTTTACATTTCTATTCTTACTCACACTCTTTCCCCTATTCCCCCTTTTTTCAACAAATATGCAACTATATTTGTGATTCAGAACTCATCTGTTTCGGTTAAAAATTCTAATATTTGGTTGAAAATTGAACTATTTTCTAAAAAAGTCATCTGTTCTGGTCCAAAATTCAACTGTTTTGAACAGCAAAGTCTTCCTTTTGGATTCAAAATTCATCTTTTTTTTTGTAGAAAAATCACCTTTCTTGATTGGAACTGAACTTTTTTTGTTAAAAATCCAACTTTTCTCGTTTTTGAGTGATGTATTATTTTGTTTGATTCATTTTTGTAGATTGAAAATTGAACTACTGGGTTACAAATTCCATTATTTTGTGAAAAATGTTAATATTCTGTTGGAAATTCTACTATTGTGTAAAAAAGTAAGCTTTCTTGGTCGCAAATTCAACCTCTTTGTTGAACACTCGTCTTTTTGGATAGAAAATTCATCCTTTTAGATTAAAAATTAATATTTTTTGCAGAAAAGTCATTAAAATGTTTTGGTTAAATGTGAATTTTTTAGTTAAAACACAAATTTTCAAGTTGAAAATTCAACTGTCTTCTAAAACGGTGGTATTTTTGGCTTGGAAATTTGTTTAATAGTTTAAAAATTCTACCATTTAGTTGAAAGTTTAATTCTTTTTTTTTGAAGATTCAAATATTTTGTTAAAAAGTCATATTTTTTTGGTCGAAAATTCAACAGTTTTGTTCAACATTCAAAATGTCTTCTGAAAAATTCGTCCTTTTGGTTAATAATTCATCTTTTGTTGGTGCAAAATTAATCTTTTAGGTTGAAAATTTCAATGTTTAGTTGAAAATTCATCTTGTCTGGTTGAAAATGAAACAGTTCGACTAAAAATTAATCTTTTATGTTTCAGGATTCAAGTATTTTGTTGAAAATTAATTTTTTTCGGGTTCAAAGTCAAGTGTTTTCTAAAAAATTCCAGGCGTTAAAGTTAGGCAATTTTATGTGTCTCCTGAAATTTCGGGTTTAAGCACTAACGCCCCTATGTCCCAGGGGTCCTTCAATTATTTCAACTGACGTAAAATTCAAGTTTTATTATTCAGAACGAACTGGGGTAGTATAAGCAAGATAAATAATTTCTATACAGTATAAATGAAGAGCGAAATTTTCATGTCTCCGCATAATAAATGTTAATGCACTTTTCAACTGCGAAAAATTGAATTCGAGTTTTATATATTAAATATACTGTCAAAACAGTTCTACAACATTTTTTGTAGAATTATAACTGTTGAACAATTTTTATTCTTATTATTTTAATTTCCGGATTTTAAATATAATAAGCTTCTTTTAGCTTAAAAGTTAACTAAAAAATTATTATGAAATCGTGTTCCAAAATAAGGAATGTATAATCTACAAACGTATTTGTATTTGAAGAAAAAACTGTTATCGCACTGAAAGTTGTCGAAAATTTTTTTTAAACACCGGTTTATCTCAGGTTGTAACTAAATGATACTTGCATGATTTAAAAAAAAAAATAATTAAAAAAAGACAAGCTCAACATTTTTAGTTTTTTTTTTAATTTGTTGTATCGGGGTTTTTTGTTTGAAAAATATTTGTATGGCAACATAAAACAATATCCAATAAATATCCTCTAACTCTAAGTATTTTTCGGTCAAAGTTGGTTGAGGCTTACTGTGATTGTTTTATAATAACTGTATAGTAAAAATATAGTCTGGCAAAATGTATAATAGTAAACATGTTGTTTGGAAAATTGATATCTAAAAAAACGTAGATGAATTTGCAATCATGTAAATGCTTTGAATGAATATTAATAAGTATTTTAGAATGTGTGTTACTTTGAAATTCAAATAGTTGGTCAAAAAGAAAAGAAACGCTTTAATAAAAAGCTTAAAATCAATAGAACTATGATGCCAATTTTGCTTATGGTTCTTGAAAAATAATTAATACATTAAAAAATACTGCTTGTTCATAAGCACAAAATCCTCCTGCTTTTCGCATCTGTTGATATCAAAGCAAAGCAAAGTGTTCGAAAAGCCTTTTAATGTAAGTGTAACACGAAAGTAAGTGGTGTGGTACATTAAGGGTAAGAACATGAACGTTTTCAGAGATTTTCAACTGGAAACAAATCGTTTATGTATGGTAACTTGCGTACTTAACGACAATCGTGACTGCGGAGTGCAGAGGGCCCACGGGAACCGCGAACTCTGGAGAGGCCTCTCACTCTGGGAAATGGACGCTATAATGCTTAAAAGTCCGTGTAAAGTAACGTGAAGGGTGACGAAAAAATTTCTCCTTGGCAAAGTGGGTTTTTACGCCTGCAAGTCCATTTATTTGTGCAGGCTGAAAGTTTCAATGACTTCTAGAAGCTTCTTTAGTTTTACGATCCTTCAGGCTTCAAAGCGTTCAAACTCCCAAGTGATGGAAAATTAAAAGGGCTTTTATTTAGAAGATTTTAATTTCCGGATGCTTTAATTTCAATTATAATTATTTTGTCTCTCTTTCGTGGAATATGTATATTCTACAAGTTTTGCATAGGCCGAGGATCTTATTTTTGAAATATTCAGAGGGGGCGATAGAAAATTGTAAAAAAATTCATTTTAAAAATGGATATTTTGTCATCGGATGTTGGTGTTAGATAATCACTTTTACAGAAAATTATTTAATTCATTAGCGTCTAAGGTAGTCAAAGTGTGGATATTTTTATATGAAGAATTAAAAACAATCACGTGACTAATGCTCTTCTCAATTTAAAAGAATTTGATGCATAAGACTTCAAAATAATTCAAGTTTAATTGAATTGTAAATTCTTTAAAATTTTTGGTTAGACCGTGAAATATCGAAAAATCTTTGAAATCCTACGAAATTCCTCAATTTTTGTGAATAAATTCTTTGAAATGCATTAAAAATCATTGAATTCCTAGGGAATCTGATCAAATTCACTTGAAACTTTTACGAGCCTTTCAAAAATACGTAATACTTTTCCCTAAAGGCGTTACGCACTTTTTGAATGGCCCCTTAAAATATCTTGAAACATTTTAAGTCCTGTAAAATTGTTCCATACCTTTCGATATTCTACGAAATTCTTTACATTCGCATGCAAAGTTGTTTATATCCCTTAAAATCACAAAAAATCCTTGGAAATCCCTTGAAATTTTATAAATCTTTTGAAAATGGATTATAATCGTAGAAATGACATTGACATATTTATAATCTTTTGGAATCCTATTAAATGTCTGAAATCAATTTAAAATTCTTTGGAATTTTTTAAAATGCGTTTAAATGTTCAAAATTCTTTGAAATCCCTTCAAATGATTTAAAATCAATGGATGATTCCTTGAAATCATTTAAAATATCCTAAAGCCTTTATCCGTGGAAATTCTATTAAATTGCTGAATTCAACTGAAAATTCCTGGGAATATCTTAGAATACCGTACATATTGAAAATTCTTAGAAATATTTTGAAATCCCCTAAAATTAAAAACAAAATTCTTTATAATCACTTCAATGTATTGAAATCAATGAAAAATTCCTTAGAATGTTTAAAATATCCTGAAATCTTCAAAATTCTTTAAAAGCTTCTAAAATCTCTTAATCTCCTAAAATCATTGAAATTCTTGAAAATCTGATGAAATCCTCAATAAAATTCCCTGGAATCTTTAAAGACGTATTAAAACCTTGTAGGTATTGTAAAATCATTCCATCTCTTTCTAAATTCTAGGAAATTCTTTACAATAGCACGAGAATTTATTTAAATTTTAAAATATCCTGAAAAATGACAATAGGATTCAAAAAAAATTTAGAAAAAGGTATAGACCTAAATTCAATAGTGTACTTGGAAAGAAAAAATGCTAAAGTGATATTTTCTTATAAAAAAGTGACTAAAAAGTTTTTTAGCAAAAAAGTGATTAATTGCCTGACTTAAATCTTAAAAGTTATGTACTTAAATCGCTTCTTACAGAAATTTCCTAACTTTTGCATTTTTTTTAAGATCCCTGACTTTTCCATGACCAAAAATAATCCTTGACTTTCCCCTGGTTTCCAGGTTTTCTCTGACCTGCGACGACCCTGAAATATTTGTATCCCTCAGATGATATACTGTAAAAGAGTGTAGTAAAATAGTTTAATTAAAAATGAGACAAAAACAGATACTTCGGAACTGAAACCATTAAATTTCACTTATAAATTCAGGATGAGACGCCTTAATGGTGAAAGCACCAAAATTCACGTACTCCTTAATAAAGGCTATTAGGTAAGGCCATCTTGGAAACTTTTCCTATATTTCCTCAGTAGCTCTTCATACGACTATGGCCCCCTTCATATTCCAAGTGCCTCCAGTTTCATAAGATTACTAGTCTACCTAACCACTCGATGAGCGAGACAAGATTGTAAATTCAAGTAAATCGTGCGGGACTCGTACACCAAGATTGTTTCATGTAGACACACAGCTTTAAAACGATCCGGATAACCTCCAACACGGCTGCCGACTACCGTGCAAGATGGGCGTTATGCAAGAAGAGGAGAAGGATGTGCCACAAGGTAGATTACGTTATGTATACGCACGACGTTCAACATAAATAGTTCAATCACGACAAGCTTAAAGCCCTAAGCCCCCCCGCCTGCTTTTACTACGCTTTAACCGCCCCCACACCCCTCCCCAATTCCATTCTCCCGCGGTCTCACCTCGAAGGGATTCTGAGCCAGAACTTCGTGATGCGCGTCGAGAGAAGAGGGTTTTTCCCATATTGAAATATTTAATATTTTTAATAGAAAGTCGATCCTTCGGGAAAAGACAAGAGTAGACAGGGGGCTTTATGTTACCTGAGAGGTACTTCCTTTTCCGGAAGCGATCTCCTATACTGCACTGGCAACTGGGGATGGGGCTGCCGTTTCCAGCAACGTTTACGTTAAACGAACACGCGAACATTCACTCTTCCATAAGTATACTACAGAAAAAAAAGGAAGAAAAGATTCACCTCAAAAAGCAGCCAATTCCCAATATGTGTGGACCAAATTTCAACAAATTCGGCAAAAGAAACTTATTTTCCCACCAAAATTTCAGACATAAAAATTATAGAGTTGTATCATTAAAGTTAACACTTAAAAAGAATATGTGAAATCTACCCCATTCACACCACTACTTCTCAACACCTCTCCTCTATCCCAATTTCAAATCCTCTCTACCTTCTAACCCACCTTCCCCACCCCTATATATACCCCCTTTTACCTGTCTGCTTCTCACCATCAAAACCCCCTCTCATTTATACCCCTCTCCACCAAATTCATCTTAGAAATACTAGCCAACGCAGTAAGTCTTAACCTATACTCTTGTCCTATCCTCTACCACTTCCACATATCTCTTCTCTTCTTAAGTCCCCTCTATCTTTATCCTATATATCCCATTTTATTGGTCTCCTCCTGATTCTCATAACCCCCTCTTTTACACCTTACTTGCCTGCATCCCTCTCATGCGAATCATCCTTTCTTATCAAACACCCTCTCACTGTTATCGGCTCTTTCTGTATAACTGTGTACTCCACACCCTTATATCCTCTCCCCCTGAATCTTAACGTCTACCTCTTTTCTATTACCCCACTCTTCTTAAATCCTCTCACTTTCAGCGGCCATTCCTGTTATACCTGAATTCTTTTCTTTTTGGAACACAACATTTTTCGTGACATCGTTATAGCTTTTGATCTGATGAAGATATTTAAATTTTCTTTCTTAACTCTGATGACGGTTATTGTCGTCTTTTCAAATTCAACAAAAACTTAAACGAAATGGCGGCGGTTTTTCTGAAAATATTAAAAGTTAATTTTCTCAAAAATGCACCTTTTTTGGCAAAATTTTCAGAAGGATATGTTTAGAAATTGAATTTTTGAGTTCCTGTGTCGATTTATATCTGAAAATGTTATGAAAAAGTAGATTTGAAAATGTACGTTATTACAAACCTCCTTCTATAAAGAAGCAGTTTATCAAAAATAAATTAAATTAAAGTTTGTTTGCTAGAGGTATGAAAGTTTTTTTTATTAATTTTCTAAAATTGTATGCTGCTATTTCAGGCTATAACATTTTAGTTCTCATAGATTTAAAATAACAAAATGAAAAACAATTTTTGCACTTGCGGCTTTCGAAAATGTTGGGAACCCTAAAAACAAATATTTCTGAGAACTTATCTACAATGTCCGCACCTAAATTTGATCTCAGTTAATAATAGCATTGAGTGAGAAAAGCTCACACAAAAATTTGCATACCCCTATCCCATGGGGAACTTACCCCTTTCTCAGTCCTACTTTTTTTAGTCTTAAAGCTGATGATAGGGCGAGTCCCACATGTGTTATAGGGGGATCCAAATATTTAGGGTGATTTGACAGGTTAAGTACTACTATTATCTGGGATCAAATTTTAGGTGCAGGAATTAAGGTCGTTTTGTTATCAGTCTTTACATTTTCGAGGCCAAAGAGGGATGTTTTACATATTTTCGGTGAAAGCTTCGATACTACGTACAGGGTGGCTGCAAAACTTCAGTTTGAAAACACCCTACTTTTCTTTGACAATTCTCTGCCCAATGTTTCATTTTCCCTGACCATTAATATTCAATGATAAGCTTTTTCATCTTCCAACATTTTTAACATAGAAACTTTTATAAATGGAATGAAACACCTTCAGATGCAAAATTAAAAACTTTAAAATCTAAAATTTGATTATTTATTTATATCAACCAAATAAGATGAACTTTCAATCCAAAACGACGAATATTCAACAAAGAAAGTTGGATTTTGGATAAAAAAGATGACTTTTTAACAAAAGGGTTCAATTTTTAATAAAATAATTACATTTCCAATAAAACAGTTGAAAATTTAACTAAAGTGATGAATGTTTGACCTGCAAAGATAAATTTTCAACTATATGTTCGAATTTTCAAACAAAAAATATGAAACTTCAAACAAAAAGATTTGCATTTTTAACCAAATAATTGCATTTATAGAAGAAAGTTAATTTTTCAATAAATTAGACGAATTTTCTATAAAAATAGAATTTTACGAATGTTTTACAAAAAAATGTATTTACAACCCAAAAGTTGCATTTACAACCGAATAGTTGAACTTTGAAGGTACCAAGGAGAATTTTCAAGAAGATAGTTGAATTTTCAACCTACAAAAATGAATTACCAAGCAGATGGTCGAATTTTTAATAACAAAATATTACGCCTAAACCTAATATTAATCTTCTACTGAAACAAACGAGTTTTCAACAAATTATATGAATTTTCGACTGAAAATGATCAATTTTCAGCCAAAAATAAAAACGTTAAATTTTCAGTAAAAAAATAATTTTTACCAAGAAAAAAACGAGTTCCTAACGAATAAGTCTAATTTTCAACTTAAATTATGAATTTTTAACAGAAAAGTTATTCTCCTACCACACAGTTGCACTTTTAATCAAAAAAGAAGAAATTTCAATCCAAGAATATTAGTTTTCTTTTCACCAAAAAGTCGTATTTTCAACCACTAAAGATTAATTTTCAACCCAAAATGTAACAATTACATTTTCAGTTTAAAAATTTAGTATTAAATAAAACAAAAAGAATTTTTAATAAAACAGGTAAGTTTTCAACGAAAAAAATAAATTTTCAACGAATTAATTAAACTTGCAACCAAATAAATGAGTTTTCAATTTAAGTGATGAATCTTCAGCTGAAAAGAGTCAAATTATCAGTTGAAGAAATTAATTTAAAACAAATTTAAAACAAATGTTTAAACCACTAAGATGAATTAAAGAAGTTGAGTTTTCAGCCAACATAGGTTTCAATTGATAATTTTTCCATGACCAATTTATCATTTTCTCTGATCATTAACATTTAAAGACCAGAATCTTAGTCTTCTAACATTTTTAACATAGAATCTTTCATAAATGGAATAAAATAATTTAAAATAAAAATTTTGAAATTTATTTTCCTTGGCAGTTATTTAAAGTGCTTTTTTATTGAAATTCCCTGACTTTTGCAAGATTTTTTCAAAATACCTGACTTTGTTATTATTGCGTCTCAAGGCTCTAAAATGAAGTTCTTATGTCAATTCTTTAAAAAGACTTAAAAAATATATATATAAATCATTCGTCTTGTTGGATTATGATAGTGATGCATTCGAGACGACTTCGAGAAAATTCGAGATTTTCTTTAAATATGTTCAGGTGAACTCAAAACTTCATGGAGATCGAGAATCTCGAATAAAAAGTTTCGAGATTCTCGACTCGAGATTTCGAAATTTTTTATTCGAGATTCTCGATCACCATGCAGTTTTGAGTTCACCTGAACATGTATCAAGAAAATCTCGAATTTTCTCGAAATCGTCTCGAATGCATCTCTAGATTATGAGAAACTTCTTGATAAATGGATATTTTTCAATGTTCTGGGTCTTTTTTAAAGATAAATTTGCTTAAAATATCCGTGACTAATCAAAAAAGTGTATTGTCTTTGCCCTGGATTCTGTTAATCTGAACGAGAAAAAAAATTTCATAAAAATTTCAAATAGAATAATTTTCGAAATAATCATACAAAATATTTTAAGGATTTATACATGATTCTTATAACTTGAACATTATTACTGTTTTTCCAATATTTTCTGAAACGTTTCAAAAAAAGCACGTTATTTTAGGATTTTTAGTCGCAGAAATTTGTCATCTTTCATATTATTTCAAGGACAAAAATTGCTTTATGGATTATCAAAGTATATATTTGATGCAAATTTATATAAAATATATGTTTTGACCGCGTTACGTAGAAACCCTCAACATCCCCCCCCCCCCCATCAAAGGCGTTAGGTGTTTTTTGAACGGCCCCTTAGATATAACTTTCCCTCCTCGGCTGATAAGGGTACAGGGGTTGAGTACGATATTGAAGGGTAGCGAAACTCGAGAAGTAATAAGCATTCAGCATCAAGTTAAACTCATGAATCGAGCTACAAGTTCACGCGATACAGCTAGATATTGCTCAGTATTACTGCAGTATCTAACCGTCTCCGCAGAGATTAACGTCGAGCTGATTGGCTATCCAAGTTAAGGACAAAGCCGTAGCTTAAACGGCCGAAAGAGAAGATCCCGCTTTCGGGATGGCTCGATTTCATTAGGATACATATATAAAAGATCTTGGGTTACAAAAAGCGTCTAATGGTCTCCTCAGAAAAAAATATTACTACCTAATGCTGTTGGGAAAAAAGAGAGGCTAAATTCAACTGGAGATACTTTGCCACTTTTTTCTTTCCTTGTGGGTTATCTTTGCTGGAAAAGGAAGATTTGTTTCTCAGATTAAGTCCTGAGACTTATGGGAGTTCAGGTGGAAAGGTATTTATTAATTATATACTAACGACCAAATTTAAAAGGCTTTAACTTGAACAGTATACAGTAGAATTTCGAGCAATGTTTTCTCTCCTTCATAATTCAAATATTGTCCAAATAAATATTTTCTTATATGGACTCCTCTTGCTTTCAAAAATTCATGACAAATTGCCTTCATTAGTTCAGCGATTTCGGAAACGATGGCGCAAAGCGGGAAAAATTGCAGTGAACTTGCGAACAAGTTTCATATGTTATCGTCGAGACTTGTGAAGAATTCCTATTTATCAGCGATAAAACTGGGCTATCATATATCTCCCAACATCAGAAGTCTAAGACAATCTAGATGAAAAAACGGTATAAAAACCACATGTACACCAGGGAAATATGTTACATCAAAAAGTAAAGTTTTAATGAATTTATACCCTGGAAAATAGCAAGCTTCCTTATTTTCTGAAAAGTTCACAATAAACTTAAACTGACATTGGAAAAAAATGTAAAGAAATTATTAAGAAAATATATAGATCAGACTTTATAGCCGAAAGTGATATCAAAGAAGGAGAAATAGGGCGATTTTTGATATGATGATAGCACCAATTATACAAAATAGGTAACAAATACAGGTAAGTTTTTTTACATCAAATTTTTGAAAATGTTACGGCTTGTACAACCAAAAAGTGTCAACAAATTGAATTTAAAAATGATTTTTAGAACAACAATCCAGTGTTCGTTTTTGATGTTTGTTTTAGCTTCTTTTCAACTCAAAATTAATTCATAAAATTCATCAACTCGAGTAATCTTCAGCCTAAAATTTTTGATTCTGTCCCAACATTTGTATCCAGCGATCCACACTGTTAGTAATATGCTGAAAACTAAATTTAAAACTAAATTTACTCTGCTTTGCAAATTTAACCAATTTAGTTTGGAAATACATTCAGCTACTGCAGTTGTATAAAATTTCTTACGGAATTTTCCGTAACACTTTTTCCAACTCGTCCAGGGCTGAGGTTACGGAAAATTTTGTAATACTACTAATACTTCCTCTAATGGCATTAAAGTTATTTCTAAATGTCCAAAAAATTCCCTAGTACCGAATTTTATAAAAATCCGTTTAAATTGTTCAATAATATGGGGCATCATATTGGATCCTGCTTAATACCGTAGCAAATTTAAAGGTATAGGTTAGGTTAGTATAGGGCAGGCAGTCAAAAAAATCAGATCTTCAAGAAGATAAATGTCTTTTTACTACGAAAATAGTAGCCTCTGTCTACTAATATCAACCAAGTGAATATTTTTTTACTACAGCTCCAAAAACTAATTGACCTCTTTCATTCCAAACTCATAAAACAGATTTGCTAAAACTTGCAGAAACAATCACTCCTCTCGTTTCAGTTCCACGATCAAAGGCTCGAAAACACAAAAAACAAGCAGCCCTCCAAAACTGAAAACAAGCTTCATACAATTGAAGTGAACAAGAGAGAGGACCCGGGTAAATGACAGAGGTGTTAAATTGTGACAACGTAGCTAATGTGCACATCCCCAGCACAAAGCCGACACCCTCATGGCATTTTTGTCCTTTAGTTCTCAGCCATGCATGAAGTAATATACGCGAGGATAATATATCTATTATCCAAAAAACATCCACGTTCGCGATATGCTCTTGTGGTCGAGTGCGAGGGCGAAGGATACAGTAAACGGGATGGAAGTCGGGGGTTGGTTGGATTTGATTTAACAACACAGGGAACGCACAAATTCGCATTACGAAACAAAATCCGGAGCAGCAGCAGCGTACAGTGTGGCATTCGGCGATGCTTTGAGAGGGATGAAAAAGGGAGTACATGAAGCTTGGAGCTGTATATAGTGAGAGAGAGAGAGATAGAAGGTGGAAAAGTGGGTTGTTGGGTGGGTGGATCCGGGAGGGATAAATGGAGAACGGGAAAAAGGGAGAAAGGAGTTGGGGGGGGGGGCGGCGGCGACCGGAGGGCGCTTACGTATATAAGCCGCATTGTTCCGGTGGAACAAGGAAACCGAACCCCAAAGGCGAACTCTGCTTTTAGCTTTGAACATCGCGAAATAGAGCTCTGTACGCTCCGATGCACGCGATCACACCCCTGCAGATTGCCAGGGGCTCGCCACGTACGTATAATTCTCAGACATGTAATAACCGTGTGCACGCGTAGGTATAACTCGCCTTTCATTGGTTCCTATATTTTTCCAATCCTAGAGATTATTTGCCCCCTGCCGCCTACCCCCGTCGACCACGCCAATCATGGCAGACCCCCTGTCGGCCGAGGGAAGTACCTATTCTTGACCAATCGCAGTTATCAAGAAGATAATTGAAGCAGGTTCATCTGGAGAGGCGCGATGTATTGTAGAATGTAGAATGTAGAGTGTAGAGTGTAGAGTGTAGAGTGCAGAGTGCACTCTGTCTACTGTCGGGATGTGAGGGTAACTGGGTACACGATACGTGGCCATTATAGACCACGTTAAATTAATAGAGATAGAGCGATACGTCTCCTCTAGCACGGATGCGGCCCATTTTCAACTTGCACGTTTCCAGGCTCGATTATCGTTAGTGGAGGCAAGAAGTTTAATTGGAAATCAATGCCGGAAATTCTTTGCTTTTAAGTTGCAGGAGATTATTAATTTTTTGAAGCTGTGGGGATCATTGCAAATTAACCTCGAGATTTAGTATGCGAAGTGTAAATTGCAATTTACTCTTGGTTGTATCCAGCAGTGCATTTCTATCAGGGGAGCGTAGAAAATTGGATTGAAGGAATAGTGCGAATACCAAATCGACAAGATAATTAGGAATTGTTTCAAAGAATGTTTTAAATTATTGTATTAGTATATTAATAGTTCTTTAAATTGAAGGTGTCTAGCGCACCAGGAAACCGGGAAGAATCCGGAATTTTTTTAAATGTGAATTTTATGAGTTAAAGTTTGTTTCTTCTAAATATATTGAAATATATAAGAATTGTATGTAAAATGAGTCAGGATGAAGAGATTTGGTCATTTTTTAAAGAAGACATTGTAAAAACAAAAAAGTTAGTAAAAATTCCAAGACATCTCATCTGTAGGAAATAAGTAATAAAATCATAGATCTTTAAAATATATTTAAAAAATAAATTTGATAGAAAAAAATAACAATTGAAATAAACTTTAACTGTAAAAAACTTTTAGTTGCTTATTTTCAGTTGTATAGCTGGAACAATATTCTTCAGAAAAATAGAAGTTGAAAAAAAATGTTTTCTTTATTCGAACATTCAGAACTTAAGATACATAATGCCATTTTTTAAATAACACTTTCGTCCCATAGAGTATGAATATTAACTGAAAAAGCAGAAGTGTGATAAATTTTCTCATATTTTTGGGAAACACTGCACGTTGCAGAGGTGACTTTTAGGGTTATGAAAAATGCAAGGTTATACCTATGCCGATAAAGTACGAAATAAGCCGTTTCCATTGTAGTGCATTTTCATACGCTTGAAAGCATGTATATCAAAAAATTTTTGCTGAGTCAGTTCCTTGTATGTAGTTCAGAATTTATTTATTTATATTACAGAATTATTTATACGTGTACGTTTTTCCTAATGATTAAATGCATCGAAAAACCCCTATAAATGTTGTGAAATTTTGACGTGAACCGGGAATTTTGTTTAATTTTCAATAAAAAAGACTTAAGGTTTATAAAATAATGGTTATATAATAAAAGGTAATTCATGGTAAAAAATTTCTTCAAAAATATTCATCCAGTAAGAAAAGCAAATAGCTTTAATTTTAGTTACCAACTGCACACTCTTTCCCCTATTCCTCTCCTTCTCCCTTGTTAAAATTTTTTCCTTTTTTACAATTTTTTCAAGAAATTTTCCCTTTTTCTCGTATTTTCCCTCAAACGCGAACTGAATTACAATAGAATCAAAAATAGAAAATCGAACTATTATTTTTGGTTTAAATTTAATTCTTTTTGGTTACAAATTCAATTATTTTGGTTCAATTTGAATTATTTTTTTTTAAATTCATATCCTTTTTGCTTGAAAGTTCAACTAGTTAGGTAGAAAATACGCTGTTTGGAAAGAAAATTCATACTATATGATAGAAAACTCATCTTTTTTGGTTGAAAAATCATCTTTCTTGGTTAAAAATGAACTTTTTCGTTAAAAACCCAACTGTTATTTAAATAATTCGTCTTTTTCTTTTAAAAATTCAATTATTTGGTTCAAAATGCAGCTATTTCATAGTTGAATTTTAATATTTTTTGTTTGAAAATTCGACCAATTGGTTGGAAATTTGTTGTTTTGAGTAAAAAAAATCTTTTTGGATTAAAAATTCAGCTTTAATGGTAGAAAAGTTAGCCTTTTTGGTTGAAAATTCATCTCTTCGGCTTGCAAGTTGCTTTGCCTAATATTTTTGATTTGCCTAAATATTTGTTTTATTTAAAAAAATTTACATCCTTTTTTTCGTGAAAAATCACCCTATTTCCTCTATTTTGAGAGCTAGAATTATGGGCTGTGAAGTCTGTAGATAACAAAAAAATTTATTCTCATGTCGGAGATAAAATTAAAAACCGGGAATTTTTTCCGACGATAAAAGTGGCGACACTTAGTTTGTGAAATTGATACTTTATTATTTTGAATGTTTCATTCTGAATATATATATATATATATATA
>CAKNXH010001128.1:644620-698404 GCA_932178445.1 Andricus quercusramuli | reverse complement strand
ACGCTGCTTCAAAAAAATCGGCTACTTTTTTTCGAAACCCTCACATAAAAACTTCAGGAAAGGTGTACAAAGACGCCTGTGAAAAGCAGAAAAGAGAAAAGAGATCTTAATATTAATATTTTCATCAAGAATTTCAATGACTCCGAAAAATGTTTGAAAACCGGGAAATGACCGGGAATTTTCATTGTTTTTCACAAAAAATTGACCAACACGCGAATATCATCATGAAATTCGAATTCCTGCGGATTGCGCGCCATTATCTTCAGAACATTTTCCGAAATTCCCTACATGGTTTTCTGGAGTGCAAGTATTCGTGAGAAGATTCGTGCTATTCTAGATTCTAAAATCCTACACATATCGTTTTTCACACAAAATTGGCTAACATGCGAATATCATCATGAAATTCGAGTTACAGAGGATTGCGTGCCATTATTTTCAGCATATATATTTTTTGAAATTCCCTGTATGGTTTTCTCGAGTTCAACTATTCGTGATAAAATTCGTTCTATTCTAGATTCTAGAATCCAACACTCGACGTTTTTCACACAAAATTGGATAAAACGCGAATATCATCATGAAATTCGAATTCCAGAAGATTGTGCGCCATTATTTTCAGCATATTTTTCTAAATTCCCTACATGGGTTTCTCGAGTGCAAGCATTCGTGATAAGATTCGTGCTTTATCGCTTCGAAAGATCGCCCGAAGACAGAGGACAGGAAAAGTGGGCCCTTTCCGGGACCAGGTCGGATTCTCTCGCAAGTGATATCGCCATAATTTCCGCCCGCATCGTTGCGCGCGCTTTACCGGCGAAAATAGCACGATCGACATACACCATCGGCGAGTCTCAGCAGTGCGAAGTCGATTCGTAATTCAGCTCTTATCTCCCTGCTAGGATCTGGGTTTAAACCGGCGGCGGGTCCGACGTTGCAGCCAACCACGTTTATACCTATATATTATTCCTATATATCCGTTCTCGCGGAAATTGCCGAAAATCCCGATGATTTGTTCACGCGGCCGCCGCCGGTGGCATTTCAGCGGCCGAAACGGAGTTGAAAAACAAATAAATTACTCTCCTTAATTCGTGCGACATCCGCGTAAACAGAGTTAATCAGAGAAAATATTGCATGACTGCGGAAGCGAATAAGTTCACGTCACCAAAAGTTCCCATCACTGCTAGGGGCCATTCATAAATGACGTAATACATATTTTGCCAATTTTTACCTCCCCCTCCCCTATATAACAACGCTGTAACTTACTTTCTGAGACACCCGGATTACCAAATAATTATAATCTGTTAAAAGGAAAAGAAAGAAAATTAAAACAAGCTGAACTTTACGTGAAATAACCTGAACATTTAAAAGTATGATTGCGACCATAATAAATGTTAATAAAATGTAATATAAAGCGAGATCATAGAATTTTCTCCAATCTTTTGTCAAATTTACTTAATTTTATATTCTTAATAAATTTCAAAAAAAGCGAAACATTTTTTGTGGGTATTTTTTTAAATACCCTACAATTGTTAAAAAAATTTAATTATTGGACATACCTTGACATTTTCAAAATCTCTTCAAGTATTTGAATTGCTTTGAAATCCCTCAATTCTTATAAATAAATTTTGTTAAATTTCATTGAATCATTAAAAAATCCCTTGAAATGCCGTGAATTTATATAAAATCTGATGATATTCCTTTAAATGTTTTACATCTCTTAAAACTTCCTTGGAATCTTTTGAGATAGTCCAAAATATTTCCAGTCCTTTCAATCTTTTGAAATACCTTAAAGTTTTTTAAAGCTCTTGAAAATTGCCCAAAACATTGTAAAATTCCGTGAGGTTACATGAAATCTGATGATATTTCTTGAATTTACTTGATATTCCTTGAAATATTTGAAGTCCAACGAAATCCTTTGAGATCTTGGGACATTTTATTCATTAAAATATCTTATTGAAATCCTCTTAAATCCCTTAAAATTGCTGAAACCTGCTGAAATCTGCTAGAATCGCATCAAATCTGTTAAAATTCCTTAAAAATCCTTTGAAGTATTTAGGATTCCTCTGAAATACCTTGGACTCTGTTTAGCTTAACTTATCTAAGCTTAGCTTAACCCGATAAACTTACGAAATATCAAATTATGTTTTGGGTAGTAGTAATTCAAAAAATTGTAAAAAAAACTTTTTTTTATGGATATTTTTTCACAGAATGATGGAAAAAGTATAAAAATAATCTAATTATACCTTTATGAAGTTTTTATAAAATTATGAGCATTTTTTGTTACGTAATTTATGGATGACCCCTTAGTAAAAACCATAACATTAATTTTGATCCTCCTAAAAATATACAAGTAGAGAAAAAAAAGAGGATAAAGAGATGCCAGAGTGTGTTGACAGGAGAGTGACGTGACATTTGAGTCGGATCATTTTCAAACGTGAGGGAAAATAAGTCTTTATAAACGATACTACCCAAATCTTCTCTGACATTCGTATTTCTGGCCTTAAATCTACTTTTTGAGGAATAGCAAATATTTTATTATATTCAGAATACTTTTCTGAGCCTTTCCACAGCAACTAAAAAAATTCATAGAATATATATTGAAATTCACTGATCCCCTATACATAAAATATGTGAAACTTTCCACATATTCGCCATTTTCATTACGATTGGAACGTTGTATAACAATCCAACTTTGTTTCGGGTGTCATTTTTTTCGGGAAATATTTGTATACAGGTTTAATATCCGAAAAAGGTATCAGAAAATTCTTGCTAACCGTTCTTTTCGACAATTTTATAACAATCTAACCTCCGTTTTAACGTAATTCCTTAATTTATTTTCAACCTGGTCTTCCGAATTAGACAAAAAGGCTAAGCATAGGAAATTATTTAATACTAATCCTAAACATGAAATACTGGAAAATGTGAATAAAATACTCGAATCTTAGCAATTTCAAATCTAAAATGTACGAAATAGAGATTTTTAAAATTCAATTCTTCAAAAGCAATTTAACTGTTTGAAATTCAAGCGTACATTATCCAGCAAGCTGAAATTTGAACTACTCAAAACTAAGTGAATTCTAAATGAACAACACATGAAAAATGAGTGTCTTACCATATCCAAATTATAACGTTTAAAAAATGAAAATTTACAATTGTAGAAGGTAATAATTCAACGTTTCCAAATAAGTAGTAGAGTAGTAATTACTTAAGCTATTCGAAACTGTCGAAATTAAAATTAGAAGTGTTTAATATTAAATCATTTTATATATGTATTTATAATAAAAACTTAACCATTTATGTAAATGAAAACGTATACATAGTCGATCAATTCATTTGAGAATAAAGAAAATATAAATAATTGAAAGAATTACAAGTTAATTCAATTTGATGAAAATTTGCTTCTCTATTCAAAAATACAGGTTAAAATGACAATATCATTTTGAAATTCAGTTTACAGACAATTAAATGTAAAAGGAAATGAGTCATATTACTACTATTGTTTTCGTTGCATTAGCATATATGATTCTAAGCTAGAAATTGAATATTATTTTTTACACAAATATAAAATTGTAAATTATTTACGGGGTTTCATCTAATTTATGTTCACATTAGAAAATTAAAAAACACAGCACAACTGGTTCTACTTAAATGATTGTTGGTTTATTATCATCAATGTTTCACGAAACTCGCTGTTGCGATACACCCCAACATTCCAATGCTTTTGAAAATTAACGCTTGGAATGCTTTTGAGATTCGAATGCATTTCGATTTGTGTTTGATAGTGCATTTTGACTTTTAATTCAAAGCAATTAAAACTTTAGAGCTTTTCCTATCAATTGATCCCCAATTCTATTGTCTTTGAAATTTGAATGCCTCACAAATTCCAGTACTTTTAAAATTTCGATGCCTGTCGAATCCCAGAGCGTAGTAAGCTTTAGCTAATGTTTCCAAGTTAGACTTTAATTCCCCAGACTTCAAATGTTACTCATTCCAACATTAAATAATTTTCAAATTCGCTTATTTTGCACGCCGCTCAAATTAAAATCTGATTTATCTTCTTCTTGTTCTTATATCTTTTCTAACCGAACTTTATTTTAAACTGTACTTCTACTCAAATTCAAATTCCCTCTAATCGGACAAAGGGCCGCGCCTAAATTATGTAGTATTTGGGGGGGGGGGGGGGGACAACTTTTTTTTGATGTTGTATATATTCGACACTATAAATGATCCGAATTCCTATTTATTTATCACAGGCTTAACAGTCATACTTTTTGTTTGAAAATTCAACTATTTTGTTGACGATTCGTCATTTTCACGTGAAGA
The DNA here is from genome assembly GCA_932178445.1 of Andricus quercusramuli. NCBI lineage: Eukaryota > Metazoa > Arthropoda > Insecta > Hymenoptera > Cynipidae > Andricus > Andricus quercusramuli. The sequence continues at coordinate 694,087 of CAKNXH010001128.1, read as the reverse complement.
TTCAACAATTTGATTGCAATTTTTTCCGGTTTAACAAATTCATCATTTTTGTAGAAATTACATCTTTTTTGGTTACATCTACAACTGTCTGGCTAAAAATCAATCTGTTTCGGTTGAAACTTAACTTTTTTGTTCAAAATTCATATTCCCGGTTTCAAAATTCAACTATTTTGTAGTAAATTGGTATTGTCTGGCTCAAAAGTCCAACAGCTTTTGATAGAAACTCAAATATTAGATCGAAAGTTAAACTATTTTGCCAACCATTTTCTTTTTTTTTTTAGTTAAAAATTCATCACTTTAGTTCAAAATTAATTTCTTTGGTTCAAAATTGAACTATTTTGTTGATAATTCGTTTTTATTTTTGGTTGTAAATTAATTTTTTAACTGAAAATTTAACTATTTGAATTTTTATTTAAAATTAATGTTTTTTATTTGATAATTAAATATCAACTATTACATTTTTTGTTGAGAATTCATCTTTTTACGTTGAAAGTTTAACTTATTGATTGAAAGCTTAACTACTTTCTTGAAAATTCACTTTGTTGATAAACGATGCATAATTGTAGTAAGAAATTAATTAATTTAGTTGAAAATTGGAACTGTTTTGTAGATCCTCTTTTTGGCTTGAAAATATAACATTTTTTCCTTTTTGACTAAAAAATATTTCTCAACACAGTAAATCTTATAAATATTTGTTATCTCAAGTTGAATAAAAACGTTGTAAACAATTGAAAACTATAGTTATTCGATTTCGACTTAATGCAGTTGTCAATTTTTTTAACGTTATTATTCAACTTCAGATCCAGGATTACATCCCCAGGATTTACTGTGAATTTAAAATGCAACTCTTGTTGAAAATGCGTCTTTCTGTCTTGAAAGTTCATCCCTTTTGGCAGAATTTTAATTTTTTTCGATTAAAATTCAACTACTTCGTTGAAAATAAATGGGTTTTGGTTGAGCATTCTACTATTTTGTTGAAAATTTGCCTTTCTTGTTAATTGTTTTTTAGACTTCATATTTTGTGATTTAAAATTCAACCACTTGTTTTCAAATTGAACTAATTTGTCATTTTGCAGGGAACAGTAAAATTTTACGTTGTTTTTAGATTGCCCCTAAATAAATTAACGAAACAAATGTAGTCGGTAGAAATTATTCAAGGCAGGAGAGGGTTCAAAACTTATTCACCCTTACAGAAGGGGGTACGTGGTTCAAAATTACAGAAAAAACTCTGCGGAATTTATGCATAGCCCCTAACCTTTCAAATCCAATCGGCTTTTAAGTTTGAAACTTTGAAAGATTTGGAAATGTGAAGCTTGGGAATGTTTACGTTTGCTATGATATGTAAATCTGGAAAGCTGGATGTCTCCAATTTGTAAAGCTGAATGGCGAAAATTGGCAAAGTCTAGTAAAGTCGAGACTAGGTCGCAAGAGGGATGTGGCATAAAAATACCACAAACCTTAATCCTATTTATGACGCGAGACAAACAGCGATCCTTCCGTCCCATAATCCGAGGGATTAACTCTCCCGTTTTGTCCGCAATCCTCCCTTTCCATCTCTGCCATCACTCTGCTCCTGCGGAACATTTCTGAACCCAAGTTGAAGTGTAAGCAGTGCTTTTTTTCTATCTCACACAGCTTGATTCACCCTTCCTACTTTCTGTATTCGGCGGGTGTCCTAATAAATGGAGAGGAAGAGAGCTGTCGCTGTTCTTCATTAATAATCCGGACTAAAATGGAGCTAAATGGCAATTTTTTTAATGGTGGCGCACCCCATTAGGGGTGTTCAATATTCAAACTTTATCATGCTTCACGCCTTTCTAGATACATTAATCTGTTATACAATTACGGCTCATCATTATGCCAGAATATATTCTACCAAGATCAGTGATGGGTAAGTTACTTTTTAGAAGGAACTACTTATCGTTACATATCATAATGATTATCAACTTCAGGGGGGCGATCAGGTAACTTTTTCACTTTTACTTCCACTTTCATTTCCCCTAAATTCACGTTGGTTTTATTTTGTCTTGAATTTTAATTGTCACAACAATTAAAAAAAAAAAACAACCAGCATGAATTTTGGAAAAGTGGAAGTGGAATTGAAAAAGTTACATAATAGCCCCCCCCCCCAGATAAAAATGATTAAAAAATTAATTTTTAACCAAAAAAAGAAACGAGTTTTCAACAAAATAGATAAATTTTCAATCAAAGAGTTTAACTTTCAACCAAGTTGTTAAATCCGCACTACATTTCGAAAGTAACGAAATAAGTAACGATTTTTATAGTTACTGTTACTGCAAAAAATGTAAGTAGTTGAAAACTCGTTACTTATATAAAAAAGTAATTACCAGAAAAAAGTAACTAGTTACAGTATCTAGTCAAAAGAAACTAATTACTGCCCATCACTGACCAAGATAATATTTTCGAGATTCGTTACGATTATTATTCTTACAATATTACTATTTCTATAGGCTACACGTTCTGTCTCTCGAAATTGAATAATTCAAACTTTAAAAGCGTAAAATTATTTCAAATAGAAGGATTCGGAATTGAGAGTTTTCAAATCTAAAACGTGACCTGACGTAACGTAAAGTAACGTGGTTTATGGCTGCTTGCTGACGTGAGTTCAACTCCCAAGGCAGTCAATCGAAATCGAAGGCGACTTACGACATACGTAACGATTTTATTTTTCTTCTTGCTGTCCCAAAGTTTTTCCTATAGAGATTTGGAAAAACTTAATTCTACTGTAGTTATTAATTAGCCTGGTCTAAATCGCAGATACCCATCAGTTTTGCATAACATAATAATCTTAGTCGACTTTTCTTGATATCAAACTTTCTAAGTGACGGATAGAAAAAATTCTCTATATTCTAATAAAATTTGATTATTAATTAATTTAACAATTTTTTGTTACAGGTAAGAACTCGAGACAATCTCTTTTGAATATGAGTGAGTAAAATAACTCTATTGTGATATCCAACACCGAAAACGTCCAATTTGGAAAACCAGAAAGGCACAGCTAAAGTGTCATAATTAATAATAATAATCCTCAAAACAATCACTTTGTTTACATCAAGTTAAGTTTTTACTTGATGTTGTGTCGGTTAAATAGAAATTCTTCAGTTTGAATTGGAATATCAAATTCTCGTCCTGTAAAATATTAGATACAGTGTTGGGAAGTTATTTAAAAAAACTAATTACAACTACAGTTCCTTTATATGTATACGGAAACATGTTACATATGTAGAAAATTAAAATAGCTTTCTAAAAATAAATCCACTTCTATTATGCACATTAAACATTGAAAAGTCTTCAATTACAAATACTCAAAATTCAAGAATTTGCAAATTATAAATCTTCGAAATTCAGCTATTCAAAAAATAACTTTCAAAATTACAAACCTTTTAATTATTAATATTGAAAATTGAATAATTGGCAATTTTATATTTTCAAAATATAAAAATGTTCTCTCAGGGAAGAAGGTTTTTTAAATTTTGATAACTCAAAATTAAAAATTATGCGAGTTTTAAGTTTTACAATTGAAAGTTCAGTGAATTTCATGACTTATATGTGAAGTTTCAAATCATAAAAATTTAAGAATTAATATTTTTGCCTACTTAAAATTGAAGAGTTTTTTATTTTGAAAATAATTGAAGATTATGCAAGTTTTAATTTTTGGAATTCAGAATTCTGTAATTTTTATGGTCTATATTTGAAATTTCTTCAATTTGGAAGATTTCAAATTGAAAACTTGACTTTTGATATTCAAAATCATCAGAATTTAAGATTTTTTTTTATAAGTTTTTAAAATTGAAGAGTTTTTAATTGAAACTCTTCCAAATTATATAACTGAATTTCGAATGTTCAAAATTGAAGGGTTTCAAATTTTGATAATTAGCAATGCAACAAATTTTCAAGTTTTTAATTTTTAAATTAAAAATAATTCAAATTTAATAATTTACATTCAAAATTTCTTCAACGTGGAAGATTAAGAGTAGAATACTTGACTTGATTTTCAAAATCATCAGAGTTTTTATTTACGCATCTTTAAAATTCAAGAGTTTTCAATTGCAAATATTCATAATTGAACTAAGAAAAACATTACTCGAGATAGACCTATTTCGAAACGAGGTTTAAATTTAAAAGTTCATCAGTTTCTGCGACAGGAAAATGTAAATGTTGAATGAAAAGCAACTAGCTCGAGTTTTGTTTCGAATAAAATTTTCCTTCCTCATCTAGGAGATAGAATCTTGATATCGGGTAATTAATTAAAATTCTAGACGGTCGCTTATTTTTTTAGATGAACGGGAATATTAGTGAGAATTAGTGAGATTTTGAATAATTTTAATTTTTCGCGATCAATCCATTTTAATTGATATTTGATTCAGTTATTTCTGCTCTATCGTTCGAGTTACGGCCTAATTAAAATTATGATTGTATGAAAGCCGATATGTGCATAGTAAAATAATATTTCTTGTCTCAAGAAAAGGTTCTAGATTGAAGATCACGTAAATATTGTGTCATCCGTATTCGTACCGATATTGTCTTGTTGAAATGTTATTTTTTTTCGCATAGCTATTTTAATATTTATTTTAATTTACGATTACATATTCCATTATTTGTGCCGAAAAAATCCGTTCTTTCTTCTAAAACGATGCCGTCATTTAGTAATCTTGTAATTCTTGAACCTATAATCAAAGCAGCACTTTTTATCCTGGGAAAAACCGCGAAATGATCGGGATTATTTTTCTCAGACTTGGCTATTTTTCTTCCTTTTTAATTTACTGTTTGTCAAAACTCGTATAGCACCAAAGTTGGAACACCTTTTCCAACTGGGACGCTTGAAAAGTGGAAGTTTGCTCTCAAGTTTATCAAGTTCCGGCAAAATTCGTCCACATTCTCGTCGAAGGAAGACGAAATAAGTCTCAGAGGTGTGCTGGCTCCGCAAAACTTGTCATTTTGATACACATCTGGCCTCCTCTTGCTATAGGAAAAAGCATAATAATATATTTTTGTTGTCCGGACGCTTTGAGATAGCAGGTCGCATTAATCGACGATATCGCTGAACAATGCGACACTGGCTTGCGATAAGAGTTTTGCAAAAATAATAACAAGAGCGTCGCTCGTATTTGTAAACCTGAAATTGAGGCGGGATGCATGACGCTCAAGCTGTACGAGATATTCCGACGGGGAATAAAAATATGAATTGCTGATGGAACACGGTATTCGCGAAACATTGCAGCTCCTCGACTACCATAGCCATTATTATAAAATATGTTTTGTAGTACTGAAATATAGCACAGAAGGTATATCTGTTATTTTTGTTTTAAATGTCATAAACAACGTGCCTGTGCTAGTTTATTTCATGATATCGCCGCTCATTCCGAGTGGAGCGTTAATCGCGTAAAACGATTGTCAGGAATTAGCTTTCCTATTTTTCATCGCCGTTCCCATTTTCACTGTCATGTGCATAATTTATCACAAGCTTATTTATTGTATTCATCGTCTAGACGGAAAATACCTTTTTTCTATTCATAAACTGAATATTTTCTCATATGAAGGAGGAGGGGAACTTCATTAGTTTCTGGGACAGAAAAATGTAAATGTTGAATGAAAAGCATCTAGCTCGTGTGTTTTTTTTAAATAAAATTTTCATCCCTCATCTATTATGCGATCTCGATATTGGGTAATTAATTAAAATTCCAGACGCTCGATTATTTTTTAGATGAGATTTTGATTACTTTCCGTTTTTTGCGATTAGCCTGTTTTAATTGAGATTTGATTCAATTATTTTCGCTCTCTGGTTTCAGTTACAGCCGAATATATGAATTCTAGACCTATTGTATTTATTCAAGAAGTGGTTACGTTAAGTAACGAGGATTGTTCCATTGTGTGAAAACACTTGGTTGAAAATTAATCTCTTTCGGTCAAAAGTAACTTTTTTTTAAATTCACACTTTTTGATTCAAAATTCAACTTTTTTGTAGTAAATTTGTATGTTTTTCTCGAAAATTTGACAGTTTGGTAGAAACTCAACTATTTGGTTGAAAGTTAAACTACTTTGCTAAAAATTAATTTTTGTGGTTTAAAATTTAGGTATTTTGTTGAAAATCCGTACTTTGGTAGAAAAACAATTTTTAGTTAAAAATGTAACAAGTTGAAAATCAATTTTTTTAAGCTGAGGATTGAAGTATTTTGTTGAAATTTCGTATTTTTTGGTTACATTAATCTGTTTTTAATTAAAAATTCAACATCTTTTTTTGTTGGAATATCAACTATTACATTTTTTTGTAAATTCATTTTTTCAGGTTGCAAATTCATCTCCTTGATTGAAAATTGAACTAATTTCTTCAAGATTCACTTTTTTGGTTCAAGATTCATCATTTAATTTGAAAATTCGTTTTTGGTTAAAAATTAATTGTTTTAACTAAAAATTTAACTATCTGGTTGAAAAATAAACTGCTTAAAAATTGTTTCTTTTTGTCTAAGCATTGCGTAATTACGTGAAGACGTGGAATATTTTTTTTGTTCATATAATGAATATTTTCTCATATGAAAGAGGACGGGAACTTCATTAGTTTCTAAGACAGAAAAGTATAAATGTTGAATGAAACGAATTTATCTCGGGTTTTGTTTAAAATAACATTTATATCCCTCATCTATTATGCGGTCTTGATATCGGTTAATTAATTACAATTCCTGACGGTTGATTATTTTTTTCGATGGGATTTTGATTACTTTCATTTTTTGCGATTAGCCTGTTTTAATTGATATTCGATTCAATTATTTTCGTTCTCTCGTTTCAGTTACAGTCGAGCTTTTGATTTCTAGACCTATATTATCTATTCATGTAATGGCCATGTTGAATAACGAGGATTGTTCTATTGTGTAAGATACTTGGGAGTTACAGTTTGTTAGAAATTTCCAACATATTTATTTTGGGACTCAGATATATTGTGTTATTTTCAAAGGCCATCCATAAGGCTAGAAGTGTTTCATTATAACGCGAGAAGAATGTCGCTATTTTGAAAACAAAACAGTTTTTCCAACTGAGTATAAATTCGCTTTGAGTATCTCCCTTTTCCATGCGAATAAAAACTTTGTTGGCTGTAAAAGCGCCGGGTATCACGTTTTATATTTTTAAAAGTTGGTGGTTACCGCCATGTTTCTAAGATTAATTGACTGGCAGTCAAGCTTCTGCACCGGAGCACAAAATTTGCAGGGTTTATTGTGTATTTAGTTTATTGTGAAATTTTATGTATAAGTGAAATTCATCTAAAAATATTTAAACAATTTTTAAGCGAATTTTTTTTACTGTATGTAGGCTAAAAATTTTAGTACACAGGTAATTATGTATCAAAAATTCTTCAAAAAACAATAAATTAAGATTGAAATGTATTTTCACAATAAAATACAATACAAATAATACTAGAAACTACAATTTTTTGATAGAGTTCGGATATTTTTACAAAATTATTTATAAAAATTATTTTAAAATTATCTCCTTTACAAAAAATTATAATTTTTATATTATTTTGCTTTCTTGAAATTCGCTGTATTTTTATTGTGAAAATACATTTCCCCAAGGGTAATTTGAGATTGAGAAATGTATTAAAATGTGGAAAGCAATACAATTGCAAGTCCTTTGAATTTAAAAACGAATTTAAAGACTGTATTCCAATCAGAGAAGCAAAATAATTTAAAATCAATAAAAATTCAATGACTAGCAATTTGGGAAGAAGTGCAATTGAAAAAGAATTTCGAATACACAAAGAAAGAATCAATTTGAAAAGAATTCCTATTTCAAAGTCGCTTCTAATTTACGTTTATACAAATTGCAAAGAATAGCAACTTAATAATTATTAATATTAAAATTTATTAATTAAAAATATGTATGTGTACCAAAAAATCGGCTATTCGTACCAAAATTTCGGTACACGTAGCCACGGCCATATTTTAAATCCCAGGATGATATATTTTAAAATCCTTGAACACCTTTTGGAATTTACTTGGCTTGAGTTGCAGTTGTCGAACTTCAGTAACATATTCAGAAATATTTCAGAGTGGACGTAAGAATATTTGAAAAAGTTTGAAATCTTTACATGAGCTATGAATTTATTCTTTTTTTAACGTTATAGTCCATATTTTCGGCAGAAAATCCGAAGATACTAAAAATGGCCGTAAATTTTTCTGTATGTAAGATAATAAACAGCATCAACAAAATTTGTTATTATTTTAGTTTCAAATTTAGAATTTATGAAAGTCTGACGAAATGAAGGAATCAACAATAAAAAGTTAAAAAACAAATCTTCAAAACTGATGGCCTCCTCCCTCAAAAAACTGACATTTCCTTTCTCTCTTTAGGATCCTAAGTTGGATATAATATAATTTTATTTCTATACAAATGAACTTGTTCAATTTCATCTTAAATTATAGTGAAACGCTGAAAAAATAAAAAATAAAAAATGACCTCCGGGTCTTAATCGTCCTAAGGGCTTTCCAGAATGTCTTCCTTCAGCGGCTGCATCGACGACAATTAGTTTCGGCACTCGCTGAGTGCAAATTTATTGGTGCAACGACCCGTGTTCTCGATAAGAGGAAACGATATCGATCCGTCGCCTATTTTTAGACTTTTCTCCCGTCTCATCGTTTTTCGGCGGTGTATCGGCTACAGACCGATATCGACTGATTGCGAACCTCGTTGTAAATGTTCAAAAGCATGTAAATGATCCAGGCGTTTTTGTTTTCCAATACTCTCGAATCTCTCGATATTACAAACGCCCACAAAACAGGGAAAACTGACAAATCGATATATTTCAGTGTGTTGTTGGCGAAAAATAGAATTAAAGAAAAAGATGGCTCAGGCGCGTTTTATAAAAATGTGCCATGTCACCACTGCCGCCCGACGATCGTAAATCAGAATGTCGCGGGGCCATTCATAAGCAATACATCGCTTTCCGAAATCATCCTGATGCCAACCGAGACAGCATGCACTTTCGCGATATCTGGAAGAGAAAGATACTACCTGCTGGTTGTGGCCGCAGAACGTCGGGACAAAGTCATAAATATTTAGGGGGTTATACATGTAATGTGGCCAAGACACTCCCACAAAGACGACTTCGATTACTAGAGTGGGAAGTGAGACCATTTTTCAAGGAAACATTTTTTTCCTCGGTTTCTCGGCATATATGTATTTTTTATAATAAATGGAAGGCATTGACTAGAATTACGCAATTTTTTCGTTAAACTAACCGGTCAAGTATAGCGCTAGGGCTAGTTAAAAGAAACTACGTAACTCCCAGCGACGTATAGAAACTACGTATCTGGCGCGCTCCATACTAAGTATATAGAAATTTGTATATACTTAGTATAGAGCGCGCCAGATACGTAGTTTCTATCCGTCGCTGCGAGTTGCGTAGTTTCTTTTAGGACCCATCGGTATTACCAGGATGGCCACTTATCGGGAAAAGGGGGAAAACCGAGAATTGGCCTGGTATTTTTAGCATCGGGAACTTTTCAGATTTGTTTTTACTTTTATAATAAAGATCGAAGATTATTATTTTATATTTAAAATTCAAAAGTTAATTTTCGTTTAAAAAATATATATACACATTTTTTTTACATATTTATTTCATTTCAATTCGTCTTATTCGTTTGAGAGTGCATTTTTTTTCACCGAACAGTCTAATATTTTATTTTTGGTTCAGAATTCATCTCTTTGGCAAAAAAATTCTACTATTTGGTGGAAAATTTAATTGCTTCGTTGAAAATTCAACTATTTTGGTCAAAAGTCTTATTTTTTGGTTGACAATTCTTCTATTCAACTATTTTGTTCGTAAGTCATCTTTCTTGGTCGAAAATTCAACTGGTTTGGTGAACATTCGTTTAGAATCCAACAAGGCCCATCATTTTAGTACTTTTTAAACCAAAAAACATGCAAAATTGAAAGAAGTGAAAATTTCAAATTTCATACATGTTAATTTTTTTAAGCACAAATTAAAGTTTCCAAAATTTTCAAATTCAAGCGTTCAGAATTATGAAAATATAAAATTCAAGGAGAAAGTCATTGGAGAGCCAGGATAGCTTTAACTTAAAATCTTTTGGTCGTCCTATTGTTGTTAAATTTTTTTTCTCTTTCTTTTTTACTGAGAGGAAAGAAGATCTTCTCATTTTTAAGTTTAAGGCGATCGCTTTCGACCCGACGAAGCTGCAGCCATCTCCTTGAAGCCAATGCATCCAGTGAAATGTACTGGAACGCTGGTGGTAGCATTACCTACCAATACCTCAGGATTTATTCTAGGCCATACAACCCGAGGGGTGGATTTTAAGCCGCTCGAACGGCAGCATTCTGCCAAAATAGAGAAGTACGACGATCTTCTCTCGAAGCGATCGTCTCAACATCTTCGTAACGCGACCAGCGACCGTACACCATCGACCACCTTGTCATTGATGCGATTATTATGTATAGGGACGGCATTCCAGAATATTCCACAATCTTCAAATTATTCTCGAATAGAGCCTTCCCAGAGAATTTTGAGCTTGTATATGAATTTCTCGCCGCGCCGTCTAGCTCAGTAAATTTAAATTTTCCCGCTCTTATCAATATCCTCATCACACCAGAGGAAAATTATTCAAAAGGTTTCACTTCATCTTACATGTTTTATATGATACTACATAAATGAGGAATATATTGGTTTTATCCAGTTCTCATCAAATCTCGCTTGTTATTATATTAAAAAACTTATGATTTTGCATAATATTTTCATGCAACTTAAGCTTGATTTAATTATAACAAAATTTTCTGGGTTTCTAGTTACCCGGAAAAGTTGAATTAGCAGGGAATTTTTATGTAGCTGAACATACATAACTATGAACCGAACATACATACATAATTGAAATATGAATATCTTTGAATTCAAATTCAGTGATATTTTATTTAATGTATAATTTTTATCAAGTAATATCATTTACAGTACCGTATTTTAAATTACAATCTTTTTGCACTTATTTGCAAAGTACTGCAAAGTGAAAATGCTGATATTAATCGAATGGTTTGAGCTGAAGGTGAAAAATTGGTTGGTTTACATCTGAAACAAGTGAGATTTTTTAAAATCTGTTTATATCGACTTTTCTTTTTTTTAATTCGAAAATTTAAGTTACTTGAAAGTAAAAAAAAAATTTCCTTTTGGTTCAAACATTCTGGCGCATTTTTCGTATTTATAGTTTTAACTAGCAAACAATATAGAAGAAAAATAAAACTTCCTTTAAACACCATGAAAAAATTTGTTTCCATGAAAGAAAAATTAAAATATGTTTATTTGGTTCAAGCTGAAGAAATTTCAGGTTCACCACAAGTTTTGAACCAATACGAATTTTTTTTTGAATATTCAAATAAAAAAGAGAACACAAGATATCAACCGATCTTAAAATTTATTTTTTCTTTCTTTCGGATGTGAACCCATACATTTTTTTTCTCAGCTCAAATGATTCGATTAATTTTGGCTTTTCTAACTCTGCCCTAATGCGAAGTAAAAACTAGAAGTTGAAGTTAATGATATTGATTTTTCATTTGAAAATAATTAATTCAATGTAATGAATTTTGAAAGTTCTACATATTACTACAAAAACTTGATGAAAATCTTGGAAAATATTTATTTGTGTTAAACTTTCATTTTTATTTTAAATTTTATACACCGCAGGCATGATTCGCGCGCATTACGTGCCTGTTTTCAGAAACTTAAGTAGCCCTTTATGGGTCAGTGTTGGGAGCAGTATAATAATTCCCCCATTATTGTACTGTACAATAATAGGGCCATTATTGTACTGCTCCCACCACTATCCACTATCCATTACTGTCCACGTATCATTGGAGCATTGAAGCAATACTTATCGTACATGATAAACCTACAGATAAAGGGAAAGGTACAGAGGGGGGTCGAGGGTGGGTAGGGGGGGGGGGGATAAATTTTGAAATTTTTTGAAAATTTGAGTATTTTGAAAATTTTTGAAAATTCTTGAAAATTTTGAAAATTTAAAAAAATGTTCAAAAATTTCAAAATTATAGAATTTTTTACAATTTTTGAAAATTTTCGAAATTTTGGATATTTTTGAAAATTTTGAAAAAGTAAGAAATTGTTAGAATTTTGTGAATTGTACCGATTCGACTCGCCACGTCCGACCTCCCCCGTGATACATGATAATCGGGGGCACGAAACTTGCAAATCATGCCCTTGGTGTATAAAGTGTAATGTTTACCATGGAACTACGTTAGTAGTAAATTAGCAGATATGTTTTAAAGGCTATCAATTTTTATTATTATTTTTTTTTAATTTTAAGGACAGAAGAAATACAATTTTATGGAACTGAACAGATTGAAATTTTTTAGATTTTAAAGGATTAATATTTTTTAAAGTCATTGATAGTCGGATGTCTATAAATATTATATCGCAGATTTAAATCTTTTGAAATTAGGGAGTTATATTCAGGTTTGATTATTTCTGTTAATTCACTATTTCTTCTAAATTGTTATAAAAAGCTGAATGACATTTTAACTAATGACAGGCTGATAAGAATAATTAATTAAAATTAAACTTGGAATAATCTGGAATTATCAGAATATTTAATAATTTTTTCCCCGCTTTTTAAAAGTGAGGTAATAAAAATGAGATGTTTTTAAATTGTATAATTTTGTCTGTTCTCTTTTTTGATTTGAAAAAAAAATTATTAAAAAAAATTGCTCCATTGGTTCAAAAATGTTAGGAAACTTTTTATATGCACAGTTTTAACTAGTAAACAATAATAAAAAATTACAAATTCAAAAAAAGTGTTTCGTTTCAATTCATAATGTCATGAAAATTTGCGAAAAACGTAATTTTTTATTGAGTCATATGCGCACATTTTGAAAAAAGTTGAATATGTCGAACATGAAAGTCCTTCAGCGTGATCAAAATTTGTTTCCATGAAAGAAGAATTAAAACATTTTTCTTTTGTTCAAACTGAAGAAATTTAAGGTTCCACATATTGAACTCTTTCAAAAAAGCATGCATCTTGATTCATTCAAAAAACATGCTTTTGCACATTTTCAACAAATTTTTAATTCGGCAAAACATTTTTTTTAATTGATAATTTTCTACAATTTTTCATTAGGAAAAACTGTGTATTTCTCAGATTTTCCACAACTTTTCAACATATAAGAATTTTTTAAAATATACAAATCAGAAAAGAGAACAGAAGATAATAACCGATTTCAATTTCTTTTTACTGTTTCCGAATATCAACCCACAAATTATTGTTTTGTTCATTTAAAACGATTCGATTACTTTTATCATATTTACTCCACCCACATGTAAATTAAAACCTGGAAAGTGAAGTTAAGGTTATTGAATTTTAATTTGAAGGCAATTAATTTAATGTAATAAATTCTGAAAATTGGAAATTACTTTGTTTGTATGGAACATTTATTTTTATTTTAAATTTTAACTGCGTAAATTAGCAAATATCTCTCATACAATTTTAATTTTTTCGTTTTCAATTTGGAAGACAAAAGAAATAAAATTGTATGGAACTGAACATATTAAAAACTTAAAATGTTGAGATTTAAGAGGAGAATATAATAAAAATTTTTCTCAGCTTTTTTTAAAAGAAGGTCATAAAATTCACATAAAAGAGCAAGTAATTCACCTCTGCAATAAAATCTGAAAAATGTTCTCACAGAAAAGGTGAAATAAAAGACTTCCATCATTTTCTGCGTTTTCCAGCAGATTTCGGCAAGCGAAATTGAAATATCCCTCTCCATGAAATCACCTCTCGATACAATAATGAACCATCGAAGCATATTAAACGATAAGACGATTAAAACGAAAGCCTTTTTGCTTTCCTCGTAGTCGTGTTTATTGGACTGAATGGAGCTTATGTTCTATAATCTCGTCTCGACCTGATTTTCATCGTGAAAAAACTCTAATTTAAGCGATAGTTCGCCGGCTGATCTCCTGAAATTTGTTATGCTAACTAAAGATTCCGCGACTCGGATGAATCGTTTTCATCTATGATGTGGAACTTCTTTAAAGTCCACTTTTCCAAGGAGGTTAATCAAAGGCACGTTTATCATGCAAAAATGAATTGGTTCGATAAAAGAAGGAGTGAAAACTACTAGTTTCTAGGATGAATGCAACTCGAGTCTCCATGGGACTTAAGACTTCCGGTCCGGGAATGTTCGGACGTTAAAGTTTTGGCGCAAAGTTCTCCTTGGAAGTCGCGGTGAATGTCGATGGGGTTGCGAGAAGAAAACGCTCGGGTGGCTTCGAAAGTAGCCTGTCACTTGTTTCCACTTGCATGCTGCCAGACATTGGGGGTTGTTTTGTCCCTCAAACCCCACTCCTTACATTTCCCCTATTTTCCTGTCCCCCTCTTCTTCTCATTCTCCTACCCTCTTTTCCTTCCTCTCTCCCCTCTCACTCCCTCTCTGTCCTTTATTTTTCCCCTGCGCTTTTCCATTTATCTTTTTTTTTCCTTTTTTCTGGCACCTCTCCTCTTTTCCTTTTCTTTCCGGCGGTTGATGTGCAATTTTCAACAAGAAATAATATGAATCCATGTAATTTCATTGATTTAACAGTGTATTTTTTTTCTTAAAAATGTAAAATATGTAAAATCAAGTGTTGTTTTAATCTTGTTTTAATCAAAAAATCAATATCGGCAACAGGCGATTTTTACATTTTTTTACGGGTATTTTAAATAATCTTTGACATAGATTTTACAATCTGTCAAAATTTTAAAAAGATCTTTATTTAATTGAGGCTTTTTTTAAAAACGGTAATCGGTAATCAAAAGATGTTTTCTCAACATAAGATGTAATAGTTGTTATTTCAACCAAGAAAATATTTTCATTTTACACACCAAAACAGTTGAATTGTACCAAAAAGGATTTAAATCCTCCAAGATAACAGGTTCATTGTCAACGAAACAGTTGCATTCTTAAGCAAAAAAGATGACATTTCCACCAAAAGAGATGAATTTTCAAATCAGAAAGACGAACTTTCAACAAGAGATTATTTTAAATCAAGAAAGCTTTTCAGTCAAAAAAAAATGTAAACAACAATGTAGAACTTCCAAACCAAAAAGACGATTTTTCTACAAAAGAGTTAAATTTTCAGCTAAGTAATCGAATTTTCAACCGAAAAGATGAATTTTCAACCAGGAAGATTATTTTTTTTTACTAAAAAAAGACAAATTCTCAATAAAATACATACATTTTGAACAAATTAGTTAAAAAAATATTTTTCAAGCCAAAAATATGAATTTCATATAAGACAGTGGAATTTTTAAACCCAAAAATATGAATTTTCAACAAAAAATAACCAAATAGTCGATTTTAAACCAAATAGTTAAATTTTCAGTTAGAAAAATAATTTTTTCAACAAAGAAACAAATTTTTATCAAAGTAGTTCAATTTTAAATAAAAAAAAAAGAATTTTTAAAAAAGCAATTCAAGTTTGAACCAAACAGTTGTGCTTTCAACCAAAAAATATATAGTTTCTGAGAAAAAGAGATGAATTTTCAAACGAAAATGCCGAATGTTCAACGAAATAGTTCAACTTTCAACGAAAAACATTTTTGTAGTCAACAAAGAAAAAAAATTTTAATCAAGTTGTTGAGTTTTCAAATCAAAAAGAAGAATACTCAACGAAAAAGAATGACTTTTATAACGGTAAATTTTCAACAAAATAATTGAATTTTGAATCAAATAATACTATTAATATTATTAATAATATATATATTATATAATAATAATAATAATATATATTATATATAATATATATATATATATATATATATATATATATATATATATATATATATATATTAATAATACTATATAACCAAAAGGCTAAATCTTTACCACAAATTTAATAGACTTTTTAACCGAAAAGAATGAACTTGTAAAGCTAGAAAGAATAAGTAAAAATATTCTAGCTTTATAAAACGCACTCTTCTAAAACAGAGTAGTTTCGTAGGCTAAGAATAGATGTATATCACTCCCTCCCTTTGAACTGATAAGGGAAGTGGACTGTACTCTTTTATCATGGGACCGACCCGGCAGGGCCTCGGCCCCAAAAGCAGGATTCCTTGTCTGACTGCTACGGCGTCAACTTGTGTTTCATTGAAATAAACTTACTGACCAGATCTACGAATCTGCGTCAGAATAAATTAAATTAAAGTGACTTATTTTTATTCAGACCGTCACATAAATTGGCGATCCATGCCAGGATACTTTTGATTGATACGTCATTCTCACAAAGTATCAATAAGAACCTTTCTACGGAATCAAAATCAGGAAAACACGTACTGGGCTGAACTAAGTAGGCTCACAGTGATTCCTTGTCTTAAAACAATAGACTAAAAGGCGAGACGTCACCCAACCAAGTTGGCACCGTTGGAATTGCAGAATTCGCGGACTCTGAAACCCACGGCTGACCAGAACGAGTAAATCCACTGAAGCAGCCACGAACTACCTTCAATGGGAATCTCAAGTGAGTAAAAAGAAGAGGAAGAATAACAAAATAATGAGGAGTGTTCTGTCACGACTCCCCAAAACCTCGTAAGGCTAGTCGACTACGCGAGACTTAGACCTTTCGTTAAAAAACGTTCATCGATTCATTCACAATATTTGGCCAAAGTTGTAGCACTTTCGTTTCAAATAGTGAATTTAAATTAGAAAATAGTCACTGGCTAGAGGGCTGACTTCGCCACGGACTATACGCGTACGCGAGCATATCATTGTACCGAACGATATAGAGATTAGATAACGCGGCGCGACACACCACCCGACATCCGCTAACATAAGTAGGGAACTCGAAGATTTAGGTACACTATTAAACACACACACATACACACACTATTAAGAAGAAAACCATGGCAGACGGAAATCAGAAGAACGCACCTTTACAGACGGAAGATACCCTTCTTCTATCTACTAATGCTGACATAATTGGCATGCTACAAAAATTATCAGATCGGATGGCTAACATGGAACTTGCAATAAATACTCGTCAAGAGGAAATTCGCTCGATAGCCAAAAATTTTGATTTGGTGACTTCGGATGAAAGCGAAATGGAGAACGATGAAGAATCTAGAGTAGGTAACAATGACGCGTTGCTTGTAGAATCAGCACATTCGTTAGAGAGAGAACAAATTGACCCTAGGCTTCTACAGAGTGTGACGAATGAAAGAGTAACAACCCCAAATGAAGCCATCCTTATAAGTGACAGGCTTTCACAAAGGTCAAATGCAAAAATTTCCACCATGAGCGAAACTATCCCTGCGAGAGATGCGGTGAAATTAATTAAGAAATTTAACGGCCAAGACGATATGGGAGTTGAACCCTTCATCACTCTTGTGAGAAGAATTAAATCGCAGTGTTCAAATCCAGGAGTTTTATTAGACTGGATCATTGCAGAAAAAATCGAAGGAGAAGCGGAAAAATCTATTCGTTTCTTATCAATTCAAAATTATGATGATCTTTTCAAAGCTCTTAGAACTAACTTCGGAACTACTGGATCACTAGAAACTCATCGCACCAAACTATCACAAGTAATCCAAGGAGCTGGAGAAAGTTCGCAGAATTTTAATGCAAGATTCAACCAAAGAATGCACGAACTTTTGTATGCTGTACAATCGAAAAATCCTTCAACACACGAACGAGTAATTTGCATAAAAAATGAAGAGCAAACAGTTCTTGAAAAATACATCATGAATTTAAGAGAAGAACTTTCAGACCGAGTTTCAAGTAAAAATCCTAGCGATATTAGAGAAGCACAACAAATGTCAATACAATCTGAAGTCTGGTTAGCTGAAAGAAGTAAAATTCATCAGTCAAGAAACACGATTAAATCCCAAG
The DNA here is from genome assembly GCA_932178445.1 of Andricus quercusramuli. NCBI lineage: Eukaryota > Metazoa > Arthropoda > Insecta > Hymenoptera > Cynipidae > Andricus > Andricus quercusramuli. The sequence goes on along the minus strand of CAKNXH010001128.1, from coordinate 676,195 downwards.
TACCTATTCGCACACACCTCAATAAAAATCCTTTTGAAACCCTTAACTCCCAATTTAATGAACAAAAATACACTTTGATAAACAATTCTCCAAATCACAGCAAACCTTTGCAGCAGAGAACCCAGTTACTTTGCAGTCACTGCAAAATACCTGGACATACCGAAAACCAATGTTTTTCTAAACGGAAAAATTTTCAGATGGAAGCCTCGAGAGGCCGACCTCCGGATCGTATAACTCAACTGCAAGAAAAAATGGAGGAACAAGAATATATCCGGGAAACGGAGTCGGAGACAGAGTATCAGCAATATCTGGAAGATTATATTCCATCAGAGGGCACTTACGCGGAGCAACTAAACCTGTAAAATTATTAGTAGATAGTGGCGCATCGATAAATCTAATAAAAGAAAATTGCATTAACAAATACCACCAGAGAATTTCAATGAACAAAGAGTTTTCAATGGGAAATGATAAGCACCAGACAAACGAAGCCACCAAGTTTAGATTTCAAGGGAAAGAGCATCTCTTCGTAATTGTACCAGAAAATTTTCCTATACCCGAGGAAGGCATCATCGGAACACCATTCCTGTACTCTTATCAGTTTAACTTGTCCAACAGGTAGAACAAATTAAATTAAAGTGACTTATTTTTATTCAGACCGTCACAAACTTCGATTAAAAAATTTCACCCAACCAAATCACTTTACGTAATTTATACATGGCTCCTTATCAATCACAGCTCGGAACGGATTACTTTTTAGTAACTTAGTTACTTTTTCGATCAGCGTTTACTAAAAAGTTAATTATTTTATGAAAAGGTTACTTTTGGTTACATTTTTTTGTCCGAAATAACGAAATGAATTAATTCATTAATCGTATTGTTTGAAAACTTGTGAAAAATGTAAAAATTCCAATTTTATCAGTAAATTTGGCACTTTACAGCCGGGAAATTAGAGAATAACAATTGGCCTTTTTGGCTTAAAAACTCAACAATTTGTTTGAAGAATAACCTACTTTGTTGAAGAACCGTCGTTTCTTAATGAATTCTACTTTTTTACATTGAATTAAAATCTGTGTTGGTTATTACATCAACTATTAGATTTTTCGTTAGCAATTCATCTTTTTTAGTCAGAAAAATTAAACCATTTTGTTGAAAAATGTACTACTTTCTTAAGCATACATTTTTTGTTAAAGATTCATAATTTTGGTGAAAACTTCGTCTTTTTTGGCAAAAAATAATTTTTTTCCCTTTTTCTCCACATTATTGTAACTTTTAGGTTACTATTAATATTATCATAAAAACATCAGTTTAGCTTTCATGTCTGTTCCCCACAGGTGTATTCTTCGATTGTGCAAAATGTCAAGGATAAAGAACGCAAAAATGTGAAATGCAAATATCCTAATGTACTCTCTCGATTTCATTCCATATTAAGGAGTGAATTTCTGAACAATCATCAGTTTTCTTCTACTAAATTCTGAAGGAGTCGTTTATATCTATACTTGAGAAGAAAATGAGGTCCCTTTTAAGTGCTCTTGTCGTCTCTTTCTTTCTTTTGACAGAAATATCATCAGGTATGCCAGGCCACCCAAAAGGAAGAAGTTATCACTTTACGAGAGTGGCGTAAGTGAATTTTCTAGTGAGCATACTGGAAGTTTCGATGATGCCTGCCCCACTGCATCCGAAAATCCTACCACAGTGTGAATCATCAATATAAACCCAGTGTTCAACAAAACGCTCCAAGATTGCGCCAGATTCATGGACTAATACTACAAGGAACTCCTGTATTTAAGCTTAGTGATCTAAATATTCGCAATTTGCGTAGACCTCTAATACCACCTGGGATTCCGTTCTTAAGGCATATTTCTGAATCCAAAAATTTCCAGGATAATCATAAACACACTTGTAATCCTCAAGCTTTAGCAGGCTCTGAAGCTTACGGTTTTTATCAACAACATTATGGCCAACGTTCTGATCCTCCAGATTCATAAGGGCGTGAAGCTTTCGTTTGTATCAAGAATTTTATAAACCACATCCTCCTCCACAATAAGGGATCATCCTGGAGCGTCTGGATCTGGCAATCGCCAACTTTAAATCCGTCTTTATGAAAGAAAACTGTTTTTCGTAGTTCTTACTTCAAAATTGCCCTGTGACTTGTTTTCCAACCGTAAGCGTTTTCACCTCATACTTGTTGCTATTGTCAACTGCCTTCTAATTCAAACACTCATGTTTTCAAATTAAATTCTGTATGTAAAATTTTTTGAAATACAGACGTTATTTACTGACAATATTATATTTGACAAATTAAAATTTTAAAGCTTTTTTCGGGTCTCAATCGTGTGCGAAACTATGAATGTTGCCGGCATTTCGTGAACATTGCAGTTCACTTCTTCAGGGCTGACCTAAAACTGAATTTTCAGGTTATGTTGTTCTTATATAGATGCGTATTCTCTACGATGCCCGTGATTGGCCAGATCGCCTTATGGTGGGGACTGGTCTAACTTGATTGGCCATTCAAGTCTTTTCTAAAAAACCCGGGAGGACGGAAAGCCAAATCGGATGGGTATTATATCCATTGTCCCTATTGATGTTATTAGAGTGTTTTAAGATTTCGATTACTTCTCTACGTTTCCTTGGCAAAATATTGTACGTTTTTGCAATGATGGTTGTTTTGTCAAATAAGATGCTATGTTCTGTTTCGATATGAAGCTTAGCTAGTGCTAATTGCGTGAAATGTTTTAGCCAGACTTTACTCTCATGTTCCTTTACACGTTGGCTCACAGCCCTCCCGGTTTCTCCAACATAGACTTTGCCACAAGAACCACGGATTTTATATACTCCCAGACCACTGAGAGGTGTCTTTTTATCTTTAGGGTTATTTAGAAGTTGTCCCGTTTTCGCAGGTGGCTTAAATATAGTTTGGATGTTGTGTTTGTTGAGAATTCTTCCTATTTGTTCTGTGATACCTTTAATAGGATGGTGGTCGTTTCTCTCTCTTTCTTTAGTAGGTTGTGTTGACTTGCTTTTTTTAGTATATTTTCTTATTGCTTTATTTATTTGTCTGAGTAATCGTTTTCTATTAGGATTTGTTAAAAATCTTGTAGTTCCTTTTGTGAGTTATCTTTATCTGTTATGGAGACAGCTCTGTATACAAGGGAGTTGATGACTGATTGCTTTTAAGATGGGTGGAGGTGGGAGGAGGCATGTAGGTATCTGTTTGTATGGGTAGGTTTTCTGTAAACTTTATGTCCTAATGTGTTTGTTATAACATAGCAGAGGTCATAAAAAATTGATTTTGCTCTTTTCTTCAGTGATTGAGTGGTGCACGGTGTCGTCGGCCGTTCGGTGATAGTTATAATAATAATTAATTATAAGATTGATTTAAATTATTCGCTTCGCCCTGATCTCCTTTAATAATTCTTTGAATGTTTTGTAATTTTACACTTCAAAATATTCTTTACAACTGTTTATCTTGTATGATAAAATGTTAAAAGTTATAACAAAGTATAACTTATAACAAAAATTAAACAGATCTGACCAAAAAGTATCAACTAGATGTGTACAGTTGTTTGCTCGAATTTTCAATGCAAATTTGGACACGCTTGGAACATTGGATTTTTCGAAATTGACCAATCCAATGTTCCAAGCGTGTCCAAATTTGCATTGAAAATTCAAACAAACGACTGCACACCTCTAGTATCCGTACATACTCTCAAGAGAACATGACTTACGAACAGATATTAAATTAAATCGAAAATTTATAACGAACGTAATTAAGTTTTGTTTCCGATCATTAAATTGTATATAGAGATCATGTTCTTTTGCAGTCTATTAAGTAATAATTTCCGTAACGGTAGACTGTTTGGAACAAAAAATGATAGATTCGTAAATAACTAAAGTTGATTTAAAAAGTATTTATATAATTTCATGGAAAAGCTGGGCTCATTATGAATCGGATATCTTAATTTAGAAGCAGCATTTTTAAGATAGAAAAGGACTTACATTGAGTTGTTAAACAAAAGAAAATTACTTTTACTTTCCCCTGCAAAGGCTGCAGTAATACCTGAAAAAAGTAAGACTCAGCAAAAGTAAGCATAGCTTTTTTCTGTGTTGAAAAAACTTTTCCATGTCTCTCTCTCCGAACTAAAATAGGGGAAACCGCCCTACAGTAGATAATCTTAATTAACTAGAAAAGTGGCAAAAAATGTTAATTATTTTTTTTAGTGTAACATTTCGGCAAGGAAATAAATAAAAAATAAATAAAAAATGTATATACTACATTACCCGACTAGGTTTCATAGAGATATTATAATAATTAATTAATGTGTAAGAGCAAGAACCTTTCATTCAAACTTGAAAAAACCGCCTTTTCTTTATTCATATATTTTTTATGTAAATGAAACACTTCTCTGGCTTGTTTGTACAGTATAATCAAAGCTTGAAGTTTATGAAAAATATATGTTAAACTAAAGCTTTATCTCTTTAATATTTATAAATATTTGAGGACTTTTTACTGAAGATCACATTTTCTAACATTAGATAACCAATAGTATGATCATTTTGTATCAATCGTATCAATCTGACGGAATATCAGGGATAAGAACATGTGAAAACTGAAGCTTTTATTATTTTTCTCTAAATAATTATAGTTCCAACTATTATTTATTCAATAAACTGATTTGAATTCTAAGTATACTAATGATAAATTTGTAATGATCGAGAATTGAGTATTCTGTCATGTGCAGGAGCAATAACAGAGGGGTTTAATAAAAATATTTGATATAGCTAATTGTCTAACTTTGTAATTTTTACATTCTCATCATAATGAGAAGGTATTGATTTTATGTGAAAAATGACTTTCGTGGATTTCATCAAATGTCGACGTTTTGAGGCCCCCTGAGTCAGAAAAAATGGTTTTTACGTCGGTGTCTGTCTGTCTGTCGTTGTCGTCGTTGTCGTTGTCGTCGTTGTCGTCGTCGTTGTCGTTGTCGTTGTCGTCGTCTGTATATCGGATAACTTTTAAAAGACTAATCGGATTGGATTGTGCTTTCGCACACAGTTTTTGGGACCAAAAAGAGAGATCGAGTTCGTTAACCAGCCATTTTCGATGAAAATTCAAAAAGTTAGGACATTATAAAATAATTTTAGACCATTTTTTTCAAAATTTGAAAATCATATGTACGGCCGCTTATAGTCATCGAAAATTCAAACAATTTATCAGGAACAACATTTTTTGATAAAATCAAAATTTTCAGAGTTACGGCATTTTCAAAATCCAAAAAAAGAAACGAAAATTAACATTTTCAGCCAAACAACGCACTATACGAAAAAAAGTCGAGACAAGAAAAGTGTTTCTTTTTCAACTCCCTACAAGATTATCATAACGACTTTTTGAATTTTCTCGAAAAATCGAAAATTCACATTTTTATTGAACAAAAAATAATGTAGGAATAGTCAATCGAATATGTAGGCTTGATTAAAAAAACGAAAATATTTCTTTATTTTTGGAATCTGATGGAGTTAATTTTCCCGGGCGAATGAATCAAGTAGTAGAGTCCTTTAATAATCAGCCGCCATTATAGTGGTGGCCGGGTTCCTGATATTTCAGTAACTAAAATATCACGAGTCCAGTCAGTCAGTCCCTATTCCCCCTTTTTCCCTTATTATTTTAAAAATCGACTTTAATTTTTGTATTTGAGAATGCTGTAGTTTTCCCCCCTTCTTTGAAGCTGCAATTCATTTTTCAAGAATTACAAGAAACTGGCGGTCATTAATAAAAAATCATGGTTAGCTTAGAGAAAATATAGCCCAAACAAAAAATACAAAAGCAACTTGTTTTGATGATTTGCGGAAAAAATAGGAAATCTATCATGATTTTTTCAACAGTGTGGCGAAAAAAAAATATATGTCTCACACGTAATTGAGATACGTTTTCTTATGTCACGTTTAATTTATAAATAAAATTTTATTTTCCTATATAAAAGAGTGGTTTAACGATATTTCTAACAAATCTCACAATGATTATTATTGACAATCTGATTAGTTTTGCATTACTTGAAGTTTTTTTTGTAACTTAAATTTGAAGATTGATTTATAAAAAATCATAGAAAACCTTGTGGAAAATAAGAAACATTTGTGCTTTTTAATAGTCTTTCGCGGTAAAATTAAAGCTATCAAATTGACTAACAGTTTCTTGAAAATTATGCATGTTATATGTTGTTATAAAACATCAGGAAATTTTGGAAGAAGGCTTAAAATTTCTAAAAACTTCAAGTTGTGTTGGTTTTTTTTACTAGAAATTAGCATTTTGAAACAAAAATCATCATCATGATTCGGAATTTTAAACAATTTTAGTTTATGTTTAAAATATAAAATGTTTGTGTTTTCTAGGTTTACATCGGGAAAGGGTACTTCTTATATACAATCATTAGATTCTAAAGAATAAAAATTTTTCAACAATCCAAGTTTTTTGGTTTTGTCTGGGTTTTTACTGGAAATTGACATTTTTAAACAATAATCATTACATTTTAAAGAAGATTCATGATTTCGAAAAAATGTATGTTATTTTATGTTAGTGTTTTCCGTCATGAATTGGTATTTTTAATTAAACCAAAATTACATTTCAAACATTTCAAAGAAGATTCACAATTTTATAACAATTTTAGGTTTTTTAACCAAATCAACGTTTTTCACCAGAAATCGCTAATTCTAAACTTTAATTTCAAAAATGATTTACAATTTCAAATAATTGTTTGTTATGTTATGTTAGAGTTTTTCATCGACAATGAGTATTTTAATTTTAAAATATTATAGATTATTCGGATTATCATTAATACTTAGATTGTCATGCAAAATCACAACAAAAATTACAACTGTCATGTTAGCCAAATCTGTGCATATTTACTCGACACTATAAATTACAAAAATATTATTTTGTTTAAATACAATAAGATATCACCTTACATACAATTATACACATAGTAGACACCCAGGACATAGGTAGACTTAATCACAAACGGTACTCAGTTACTTTTCGATGCATTTTATTAATCAATAAAAATCTGAAAACAGACCGTGACGGCAATATTTTCAACTTCTTGGCAACGATCCTTAACTATTTTCATCGTAAAGTCACTGACAGCCACTTTCTTTTCTTCTTTTCTCTTATTCGTCCATTTTCTGTCCCTCAATTCGTTTCCTTCACCCCTTTCCATTTCCTCTTTTCTTCTTATCTTCCTGCTTGTAGACATTCGTCTCGGTATCCGTAAGATACCCATGGGACCAGCCGCCCTCATTCCCGTGGGCGCGTCTGTCTTTTGTTTTCTTTCCACTTTCCAACCAACATGGCCTGCTCACTGCGCGCGTTCGTCTTTTGTCTCGCACGCAGCGAACGAGGAAAACAGAGATAATATTTCTCCTTGTTGTTCCTTTATAATACGTGAGTACTACTCTTCCAGGCTTTCCACTCCCGTGATCGAGTCTCTACGAGACTGACTTCCGGTACACGAAACCTTCCGACCCCCGCGATTGCCAGACTACTCACAATGCGAATTTACTCGCCGCCTCTTTCCTTTATACTGTTTTCGAGAAACTTGCAGTTAGCCGTTAACCGTTCACCTTTAGCCGTTAGCCAAGGGCCCCGTAACAATCATTGGAGGAGCTGGTTCAATGAGTCGACCAGCCGCACGAGACGAACTGGCTTTTACTACTGAATCCTAATTGCGGCTGACTATTGGGGGACTCTACTCCTTAACTCTACTACTTATTCACCTACGAAAATTAGAGTGGAACTTTCTGTCATTCCGAGCGAGCGTCTTCTGATTCAAATGCAAAGTTTTACGAGTTATGATTCCAGTTCAGGAAGAGACTAATGGAAAAGTTCTTTTAAATACTTTAGAATGACTTCTTAACTTTTCATTTTTAAGGATTTTTAAGATGCAGAATAGGGTGGTCCAAAGATGCATGGCTCCCGGAGAGAGAAATTCCAAGTTTTTTTTTTCTTTAAATCGGTCTTATGAAGTTAATATGAATTAATATTACTTAATTTTTTATTATCTATTTAATATGAAATTCAGTCACTACTCATGAAATGTCCAAGGACTAGTTCTCACGCCATAACTCTTTAATTTGACGCCCCAACCCCTTTGTAATGTGCCCGAAAAATGTCCTGAAAAATGCAAAATAGCAGTTTCATGTAAAATTCATGATAAAGACGGGATCTTTTTTGTCATTATCTCAAATTGAATTTTTTGTATTCTATGAGTAACAAATTTACAAGAATTTTTGGACTTATTATAAATTGATTATACCATTCTTTTTATTTTCCCTGTAAATCATAATAAGTTAGCATTTCTTGAAAATAATGACAAATTAGTTCATTTATTTTTTTTAATTAAATTAATTAATCAATTTATTAATCAACAATTAATAAATTTGGTATTTGCTTGAACCTACTATATATTTAATGAAAGATAGGATTAATATTATTTGTTTAAGATATTATTAAATGTTTAAACAATTATTCATCATTTATTTCTGACATTTCATTGGAAAAGTGGAGAAAATGCTGATTTTTTAATTTCGTCACACTAAGTCGGTTATTATAAAAAAGTTATACCTCAACTGTGTATATAATTGTTATTTGTATAAACAATTTTTTCCATTTTATTATGAATACACAAATTAATTGCCTCACTCTCAGAAGAAAAAAGGAATTCATTTTTTTGGATTGAAAATTTCTCATCTATGGTAGAAAAGTTACATTTTTTGGTTGAAAATTAATCTTTCTTGGTTCAAAACGAACTTTTTTTTAAATTTTACTTTCTGGTAAAAAATTCGTCTTTTTGCATGAATATTCGACTATTTGTTCAAAAATGCATCTCTTTTACTTGAGAGTCCTCAACTTTTAGGTTAATTTTGTTTAATTCAACTGCTTGATTGAATATTCATCTATCTTTTAATCAAAATATTCCTCTTTTCGATTGAAAAATTAACTACTTTGCTGAAAATGCAATATATTTTGACTTGAAATCTTAAAAATTTAAAGCGTTTCATATTAAATTTAATATAGCATCTATATTAATTTTATTTGAAAGAATTTATTTTCCCATTCTCCTATTTTCGTGAAGAATCACCCTATTTCCCTTGTTTCGAGAATATTTTGGGCTGCGAAGTCTGAACTGATATATAATGAATAATATTATATTCAAATTATAGAGTCTCATATTTAAAGCCTCAGTTGTTGAGTAATTTCAAGCTTAAAATGTTGAAAAATAAGTTTTCTGCGGTTCAAAATTAATGTAAATTATAAACTTATTTCACATGAAAATAATCCTACTTGACAAGTTTAACAGTTCAGACAGAAATATTTTAAACCCAGATCTAGGTTCCGTCAAGCTGAATGACTACTATTAAAAAATTCTTTTAACTTCAAAGTTTATTTTGATTGTGCAAGGAATATCTTTAAATCAATGAGAATTATTTACCCTATATACCTAAGCAAATGAAGTTCTTATTTACTGCTTCTTTCATTATCCTCAAAAATTTGATGCGACTTTTTGTGGACTTCTTTTGAAATGCCATGTCACTTTCGTTGTAATTTTATGCGACTAAAGTGACCTTTTTTAAGTCTTCTAATCGATCCGAGCCCTGAAAAGTAAATTAATTATGATTTTACTTCTAAAGAGATCGCAAATTTAATAAAGTTACATGGAATCCCTGACTTCCCAGAAAGTAGTCTCATTTAAAATTATAAATTGCTGTCAGGCGTGCAATTTTCAAGTATGGAACTTTTATGCCAACTTTATAATAATTTTAAAATCTTGGGGACAAATGGTCAAACAATTTTTCGAATTTTAACCTGGTGCAAAATTTATCCTTGAACTCAGAACATATTTCCTTTCAAAATTCTGATCTTTTATACTACTTTCAAAAACAAAACAAAAAACAAGTTACCAAGCCTAAGATTTATTTTTAAAAAAGTAAGTAAATTTTTTCATTAATAATTTTAAAATAACAATATAATTTTATTCAAATTTTTTACTTAACTATTTATCTATCTCTTTCAATAAAAATCTGATATCAATTGAATTAGTGTAATGTATCTCATAAAAATGTTTTTAATATTTTTAACTGATATTTTCAAAAAATTAATGGAGGGGCTGCATCACGACTTTAAAACTTTTTAAGAAAAAAATAAATTTCATGTAACACACCTGGATTACCCCAAAATACTTTTACAAGCAGTCTATACAGTTTTTTGAAAATATTACTTGAAAATATAAGAAGCATATTTTTACGAGGTACGTTACTTTGGATACATGTATATATTAGATTTTTCATCGAAAAAGATAAATAAATTGCAAAATAAACAATTAGAATGAAATTGCTTTGATATTTTTAAATTAATAATGAAAAAACTTATATTTATTTATAATATAAATCTTACTATATAATTTTTATGATGCCCACTTTAAATAAAAAAACTCAACATTCAATTCTATAATGTAAAAAGAGGATTATCTAAAAAAACGGCTGGATGAAAGATTTCAATTCTTGTTGCAAAATTCTGAGGAAACTGACCAGATTCGAAATACACAAGAAAATTTACAGTGCAGGGAACTTTGGGTTAAATCATGTTAAGGCTCACCGTGAAGGATGTACACTACGTACAGTCCACTTCAAAACTGAGTCATTTTTAAAGTTATTTACAAAATCGAGGGAAATAGACCCAATGTTATTCGCTGCGAATTTTTCAGGTAACATCTAAGCGTGCTTTAGAACAAACTGTTCACTTTGTAATTGTTTACTTAACGAGGGCTGGTCTTATTCCTCGTAAGATTCTTTACAATTATGTTTGACTGGGTTTTATTACAATTAAGATTATTTAGGAACAAATTGTTTACAAAAATAATGAATATAACTTTAAAAAAAAGTTATTTTAGTAAAACTATCCACACAGTATTGTAAAGAATCTTTCGCAAAGAATCAGGTGTTGATCATTAGGATTGGTCGAAATTCTTAAATTTTATAATACAACATAATGATTATATTTCTTTTCATTTGTAGGAAAAAAGGGGCTGCCATTGGTTATGACAGGGTGATTGAAAATCCGACGAAAAATGAGTTGATATCTGTTTTCTGTTTTAATTTTTCCGTGTGTAATGTAAAAATTTGTCAACAGTTCGAGGCTAGTTGGAAAGGTTAATAAACTTATAATGGTTAATGAATTAATAAAAATGTAAGTACATACTAATAATTGGTAAATATCATTTCAATGTATACATTTCCACATACAAATAAATTTTTATATTCTTGTTTTCTTGTATTTTCTTGAATAACAACTTTGATATCAATTCAGAAATAAAACAGTTAAAAGTTGATAAGTTTTTCAATATCACTGAACTTGCATTCCAAATTCATTTTTTTCATATTTTATTCTCATTATTATTCTCATAAATTACAAATAATTGAGAGCAAATATACAATATAAGAATCAGTGAAAGTTTAGTTCATAGTTACGGAAGTACAATCATGTAAAATTTAGATTTTAGTGAATTTTGTACATACTACCAAAGAAAATAAAACGTAGTTCATCAGACAAGTTTATATTGATTAAAAAAGGGGATGATTTGCTAAATAAGCCATTTCAACAAAAACATTGTTGTTACAATTCTATCGATTTTATAAACCAGTATAAAGGTTGGATGAATTTTGAGATTGACTGTACGTATACAACTATATACGTATACATCCTTAATGGGTTGCGGCTGACTATTGAAGGACTCTACTGCTTAAACTATTCAACTACGAAAATTAGAGTGGAATTTTAAGAAATTTATGTTAAATTATTGATAATATTGTAATTCAAGACAGATAATTTATTTATTTTCAGCATTATTTTCTTAAAATATGAAAAACATTTAAATTGCATTATATTCAGTTTACTCATATCAGTCCATAAATTTATAAAAAGAAGTAGTTCAACTTATTGAAATAAAATTTGTTTTTGATTATGTATTGCGATGAAGTTTAACGACAAGTATTTTCTTGTTAAATAACAGAAATAATTAAAACTGACATATTTTAGAATTTATACTCAAGTTAAAACAGACACATCACTGTGATCTCTACAAATTTATTATTGTCGGTCTCATCTTGATCAATTTGCAAATTTATTCTCACTTCATTTGACTAATGCGTCCTCTTTCCGTTTGAAACGTGTAAAAATAAAAATTGTGAATTCAATCTGAATTCCGTTTATAACTTCCCTCGTTTCCTTACATACATAATATCACGCTTCAAAAGAAAAAGCTACTCTCCACTTTCCGAAAATAGTCCTACTTTGAGATCCATTTCCCTGAGACTGGAAGTAGAACTTTAGTCTTCTGATCAATTAGTTAGTCGATCGACTGACAATTGTCATTAGGTAACATCCAACAGCTGCTCGCTCTCAGTTTATTCGTGCCTGAGTCTGACGACGACGTTGGGAGGAATTCTCAAGCAGTTTGTACTACATAGACTCAAGAGTTCTTACGGAAGGTTGAAATGACCCTGAAGATAGTTGAGAAAAAGGGCAGGGTCTAGAAACTTCATGCTTTTTGCTTTAATTATGACGTGCATTTAAGCATCCTAGTAATTTTCTTCCAAATGTTAACAATACCTTTTCTAAGCGAGTAAAAAGTCCATTAATGGATTTCACGCTAAATTCATGAAAGAAAAATATTCTTTTCTACAATTTCTATGACTCAAGGAGCATTACAAATGAGGGGTAAAATACAGAAAGAAGAAGCTATACAATATCGGAGAAAAGAAAATTAGAATCGTGACAGTTTTCACAAGTTCAAATTAAAACAAAAAATGTTGAAAATTTCAAGCTGGATACATACAAATCATGTAGCCGCTGGGCTGCGAAATCAGGAAATTGCGGGTAATTTTTGAGACCCGGAAACCCCGGAAAATGAAAGTGAATTTATTCTTTGACCGGGAGTTTTGCAAATTTTTAGAAGAAAAATCTACCCTACCACTTGAAATATCACTAATCTCGTATCACATAAGATAATGCGATTTGAAATAAGTTTGATTTAAACTCATTTGCTAACTTAAAAGAAGACTTAAACAATTACAGGATAGTTCTGCATTTGTTCAAAATTAATCAATTTACAAATTTTAACGTTAAAAATTAAATAGGTAAAAGTCAAATTACAAACCAAAGCGATGAATTTTCAACTACAGTAATGAATCTTCAACCAAACAAATTAATTTTTCAAAGTGGTTCAACTGTCAACAAAGTAGTTGTGTTTTCAATAAAAAAGAAGAATTCTCAATTTAAAATGTAATAGTTGATGTTTCAACCAAAAAATATTTTAGTTTAAAATCAAAAACCGTTGAACTTTTCAAAATCTCCTAAAATTCCTTTTAATCAATTAAATCTCTTCAAATTGTAAAAATACTTGAAGTCACTTGCAATCTTCAAAATCCTATAAAAATCCGTTATAATCTTTTCAAACTACGCCGAAATCCTTTAAAATCTCTAAAAAAAACTATTAAAAACGTTGAAATACCATGAGCTACTTTAAAAGTTTACGCGCTCCCTCGAAATGTTTAAAATCCTTCTGAAATTCATTGAAACCTTGCATAATCCCTCGAAATCTTTGAAATCCTTTTAAAATTCATTGAAACTTTGCGAAATTAAATCTTTAAAATCATTTGATAGCCTCAAAAAATCGTGAAAATACTTCGGTATCACAAGAAATCCTTTGAAATATTTTGAAATCCCGTGATTATTTTCAAATATCTTGAGATTTCTTGAATATCCTAAAATCCCTTGAAGTCCGCGAAAATCGTTCTTAATTCCCTTAGAATCTTGTAACATCTCTTGAAGAATTGAGATTCCTTCTGCAATTCTACTTAGTAATTTCTTCAAATCTTTTGAAATTCCTTCAAATCTCTTTTACGTTGGAAATAATTGATATATTTTTTATATATGGAGTCAAAAATATAAAATTTTAAGTAAGGAGGGTGGAAAGGGGTCGTAAAAATCTCACGAATCCTTACAATATGGGGGTCATTTGCAAGTTAGACAAAGTATCTATCCATCTATCTATTATTATTATTATTATTATTATTATGAGGTAGCTTGAAAATTATTTTAAACTTAATGTACGTTGACACAAAGAATCTTTGAACCCGTTCTAAACTTCTGCATTCAAAGAGGTTTGCAGGGCACAGAATCTTCTCAGACTTGAGATTCATTTTAATGTATTTCAGGTCTTGTCTCTCTTTCTCGCTTCCTCTTTTTGATATTAAAAGACAGATTGGCAAGATGAAGCTTTCGGAAGTGTCTTTGTTTAAACTAATTATGTGCATTAGCTTTGTCAGTAGCATTTCGAAAGTTTATATAAGGAGAGGTTGAAGAATGGGATTGAAATGGCAGCAAGGGAATGGGGTGAAGCCTTTCAAAAGCAGGATTATATAACTTTAGAACAATTAATATGGACAATTATTAAAAGTCCTTTTTAATTTCATTGAATTTGCTTTCGAAAACTTGTAAGTGTTTAAAACTCAAGAGAAATATAAACAAAGTAATCAAAAAAGCGAGATCAGACGTAAGAGATAACAGATAAGGAAAACTCAATCAGGGCTCAGGTCGTGCGACTTTTTTGGAAAAATTCGACTTTTTGAAGAAAAATGCGACTAATCGACTTTTAGAAGTTTGCTATAATTAGTTTTAATTTTGATCACAATAAAAGTGTGTAAAATTGAAATTGAAAAGTAGACAAAAATTTACCATTTTAATTGAGAACATTACAAATTAAATAATTTATCATTGAACTTAGATAATTCTAAATTAATAGCGTTTTAATTAAAGCGATTTCTAATTTGAAAATTCGTATTTATAGTTTTAATATTTTCAAATTGCTGGCCTTAACAGTTGGGTATTTTTAAGTCGAAAACGATTAAAAGCGATTAATTTCAAATTCAATTACAGTTTTCTCACTCTTAGCTCCATTCCCACTTTCCCCCTATCTTTGGTTGAAAGTTCATTCTTTTTGGTTAAACATTTTACTAATCGCATTCGGTTAATCATCTAACTATTTTGTTAAACATTCGCCTTTTTGGATTAAAAATTTCATTCTTTTGGATTGAAAAGTCCTCTTTTATAGTAGAAAAGTAATATGTTTTGGTTGAAAATTCATATTTCATGGTTGGAAATGAACTGCTTTGTTGAAAATGAACTGCTTTGTTGAAAATTTAACTACCTCCTGGAAAAGTTGCAAAAAAATGCAATTATTTTGATGAAAATTCATCTATTTTGTTGACAATTTGTCTTTTGGTGGAAAGTCCAACTATTTAATTGTGAATGCAACTCTTTAGTTAAAAAAATTTAATGACACTATTTGGTTTAAAATGCATTTTTATTGGTTGAAAATAATTTTTTGTTGAAAATTAAACTTTTCAGGCTGATAATTAACCTGTCTCATAAATAGTTCATCTTTTTGCCTCAAAAATGTTACTATTTGTTTGAAAATGCAACGATTTTTGTTTGAAGTAAAATCTCTTTTATTTGAAAATTCGACCATTCGGTTGACAATTCATCTTTGTAAGTTGAAATTTCAACTATTTGGCGATAACTTTAATTACTTTGTTAACAAACAAATATTCAAAATGAATTTTCCTGAAGTTCAAATTAATTTAAATTATCAACTTCTCTCATTTTTAAATAATCCATGTTGACAAATTTAACAGTTCCGAAACAAATAAATATTTATTCATAACAATATTTAAATTAAATAATTTAAATAGTTTATTTTGACTGTACATATATAGTATTTGAGAATCAATGAGAAATATATGCAATCTATATTATTAAACAAATAAAGTTATTATATTAGTCATTTAGCGTCTAATACTGCTTTTTTAATCATCTTTCAAAATTTGATGCGACTTCTTGTAGACTTTTTTATAATAATAATAGTAATAAAAATAATAATGCCTCAGATAAACGCGTTAACATCGATTTAAATATTCGGACTATCTCAGGAGGGACATTCTTACCTTTTAGCAAAGAAACTCACTGGCGCGAAGAGGATTCATGCAGAGGTTACATGACCGTTGGGTCAATATGCACCCAGAATATGCTAATAAAACTCCTCAGTATTTAAGAGATCAGGTATCCTTTCTGCGAAAAACGGATATGAAGCTCTTTATCAACAAGAAGAAGAGCAACATCCTCCAGCGAACATTCCACCCGTTACAGCAAGATCACCTTTGCACAGATAGCCGATAATGCCAACATGAGAAGTAGAAGATCTATCCACCAAAAAGTTTTTCTCAGGATGGACCAATAAGCTGAAGCTAATACTGCTCTCCCCGATTTGCTCCCCGAAGATGTAATTCTATGGAATCTGAACTGTGTATTTTACGAGAAGCCGGTCTCCCTGCTCAGCGACAACAGAAGTAACGATACTTCAGGATGTGTGAGTAAGACTCGCGAGCGTATTGCACAGCTTCAGTTCAAAATCGAAACGGCGAGACGGCATGCATCAAATATTTAGTGTGTAATTAGCTACATAACATCAAATAATAAATTCACTCCAAAAGTTAGGACACTTGCTCGAAACTTAAGAAAAGCAAATCACACGCTGAACAAGTGTAAACTGTTGACCATCAAGCAGCCCTGGACGCAAAAAATAAGATCTCTTTCAACAGCGAAACAGCGCCCTTCAATAAAACGTTACGTGGCGTTAAAAATCCGCCTAGTCGAGAAGTGATTCAAATCTTCTGGGAGCAAGTATATGGAGATACTTATCAGCTAAATGAAGACGCTTCAGATATATCACTCTTTCGTAACTTTTGCCAAAGGCAGAGGTTGCAAGGTCCAGAGGAAGAGTGTCCACTAATTACTGCTGAAGAAGTGAGGAAAGTTATCGCTAGAACTAAGAACTTTTCAGCGCCAGGGCCAGATAAAATCAACAACTTTTGGTGGAAGAAGTTCACTTCTACGCACCAACATCTAGCTCGTATATTTACTACTTTCTTGAACGGAGAACAACTCGTCCCGCAGTGGCTAGTGGAAAGACGCACGGTATTGATCCCTAAGAACGGAGATTTGTCAAGTCCGAAGAACTACAGGCCCATAGCTTGTTTACACACCAGCTACAAGCTATTCACTGGCATCCTCAAAGAGAGGATATTAACATCTATCGAGCCGGCATGAAGTGCAATAGTTGAACAACGTGGATGCAAGAGAGGGCTGGCAGGTTGCAGGGAGAACCTGTTAATAGACAGGTGTATTACCCAGGACTCGATCAGGTATCGACGCAATCTGTCCATGGCTTGGATTGACTACTGTAAGGCATTCGATAACACGAACCATAAGCTACTTATTGAGCTCCTTGAGTACCTGGAGGTGCATCCAAAAATAGTGAGGTGCATAAAAGAGCTTATGCTCTTGTGGCGTACAAGATTTGTCATAACATCCGACAAAAGACAAGTGACTACAAGAGACTCTCTAAGTCCGATACTTTTATGCATCTCCCTCTTGCCTCTGTCTATTGTTCTGCGAGGCAAAAGTTCTCAATACCTATGTGGCCCGCCGAACAGAAGAGTATGTAAAGTCAACCACCTTTTATCCATGGACGACCTTAAACTCTTTGCTTCCTCGAAAGAGGACCTTAGCATCCTTGTGAATGCGGTAAATGGGCACTCTAAAGCGATTGGCATGAGCTTCGGACTGGACAAGTGTGCCTGCGTCCACCCACACCAAGGAAGACCAGAAACTACATCATTGCTTGACGATCAGGATGTTCAACTCTTAGGCGAAAATACCATTCAACATATTGGCAATGGTGAAACATATACATATCTTGGATTACCGCAAGCGGAAAGCCAAAATGTGCGTGTGTTAAAAACGGCCCTTGGAAGAAGGTATCGCCTAATCCTCATAAAAATTTGGGCTTCCGAATTATCTGGAAAGAATAAGATCTAGGCGACCAATATGCTGGCCGTTCCTATACTGCTCTGCACGTTTGTCGCAGTGAAATGGAACGTCGATGAGTTGAAGCAATTGGACATAAGCACACGCAAGATGATGACCATCCATCGAAGTCATCATCCTAGATCTTCCCCACCTCGAATATATCTCCCTCGAGATAAAGGGGGTAAGGGCTTGCTAAGCTTAGAGTGTCTTCATCGAACAACGCTTCTGTGTACAGCCTGCTCAGTTCTAAATAGGACAGATTCTCTTATGCGACTCGTACATCAACATGAAGTCGTCAATGCTGCGGCGTTTATATACCGTGGCGCAGATAGGGCCGCAGAGGAGCTTGGCTTCCCATTTGATTCCAGCGACACTACACATGGCCTAGCATCACTAACACCTTTGGTGCTCAAAACTCGTATACAGGGAGCAGAACATACGCTTCTACTAAGAGAACATGCGGACAAGCCCCTTCATGGTGAATTCTACCGCATCATACGTAGAGAAGAACTCTCGATGGGTCTGTCTAACATGTTTCTGAAGTCTGCTGGATTGAGATCGGAGACTGAGGGACTTCTTTTTGCCTGTCAAGACGGCGTTATAGACACCTTAGTTTACCGTGAGCGCATAATGAATGTATCTGTAGGCGATACCAACTGCCGAGCGTGCAAGCAAGAGCCAGAAACACTTGGACATGTTCTCAGTGGATGCTCAAAATGTGCACGCTACGGGTACATAGAGAGACACAGTGCGACTCTAAAAGTGTTATATTATCATCTTAAGCACGTCTATGATGTTGATCTATTGCCCTTCTTGCTATACGTCCAGGGGGAACTCGAGTCCGTTGTGGTGAATGATCAGTTTAAGATCTACTGGAATTTCTCATTCTCCACCACTCAACGTATCAGTGCTACGACGCCTGGTATTGTCCTCCAAGATCTAAAGACCAAGATCATTCACGTGATTGAATTCTCGGCTCCAGCCGATGGTAATATCACTGCAAAGGAGGAAGAAAAACGGGCGAAATATTATATACTTCTTTTCCAGCTGAGCAGGAAAGCCCATCTTATAGTTCTCATAATCAGCTGTCTTAGAGGTATGAAAGCTTCATTTCTTAGCCAACTAAACAAGATTCTGGCTTGCCAGCGTCAGGCTCATTCCATCGCGAACCGGATGCAAAAGGCTGTTCTTCTGGGATCACTTCATCTGGTCCGTCAGCACTGTTCCTCATAACATTCAACAAAGATTGGTAGCTCTAAAAAAGGATCCAGAGATGAAACTTTCATCTCCAACTGTCCTGTCTGCCGCGTAAGGTCAATCCGCAGCTAGAGGAACAGTGTTGCACGATGTTATCTCGCGTAAATTTCCCGCTCTTGCTTACCTTCTAGGACAGAAGGAGCAGACGTGGATGAGGTACACGTTCCAGTTGCGTCAGGATTGTTTGCTTTAAGGAACCATGATATAGCTTCCGGAGCCTACAACTTCTGATTTAATAATAATAATAATAATAATAATAATAATAATAATAATAAGCTCAGTTGGTTAGACGCTCGGACTTCACCTCAGAGGTCCGGGGTTCGATCCCTGAGCCGGTACCTCTTGAAATTTTTCTATGTACCTTTACCGAGGTTCTGGTGGTTCGGAACCCACCTTAAGCTGTAGGTCCCCCCATCATGCACTTGACTGCAACCCAGTCCGTGAATGATGGGGTAAAAAACCAGGCTTTGCCCAATATGTCAAGGCACACGCTCTTATCAGATCACTTGATTGCATTATAATAATGCTTCCGTGACTGATAATATATACCGGGATAACCCCGTGCATAATATTCAAACAAACAAAAAATCCAGCTCTAACCAAAAATGCCTTCGACATATTGGGCTGTAACCATCTTAAGCCTGAGAGAAAAATGAGTTTCCTCATTTTTGATTAATAAGCTCTAACAGCAAGCAATAACCCTGAAATGGAGCTGACGAACATCACAGCTTTAGATGTTTCAGCGGTTTTGAAAAAAGCATGTAACTGGAAAGCTCCAGGTCCGGACATGGTGCACAATTTCTGGTATAAGTACCTGACTAGTGTGCATCCTGCGTTGGCACGGTGTTTTCAGAAGATCATCGAACATCCAGATCTGATGCCAGGCTTTATGCTGCAGGGTACTACGTATATGTTGCCTAAAAAACCAGACGCTCAAAATCCATCTGAATTTCGACCGATAGCCTGTCTTCCAACAATATATAAATGTCTTACAGCAATCATAGCAGATAAGGTTTATTCTCACTGTGACGAGAATGACATCCTTACAGAAGAACAAAAAGGATGTTGTAAAAACTCCCGAGGCAGTAAAGATCTAGTCACCATAGACGCTGTTGCCATGACGCAAGCTCGTAAACACCAAAGGAACTTGCACATGGCATACATTGACTACAAGCAAGCGTTTCCTTCCGTACCACATGACTATTTGCTTGAAGTCTTAAAAGTATACAAAATTTGTCCACGCATCATTGACTTCCTAAGTCGTGCGATGATGCTATGGGGTACAAGAATCAAGTATTTTGATCATAGACAACTGAGGATAACTAGATCAATACGCATTAAGACGGGTATATTCCAAGGAGACTCCTTCAGTGCATTATGGTTCTGTTTAGCGTTGAACCCACTGAGCAAAACTTTAAATAGCATGTCTCATGGGTTCCGAGTAAATGATAATGAGGATGGTCATCAAGTGACCCATCTTCTATACAATCTAAGGGTATTCAGCATACGATAGTTAAGAAAAGCCTAACGACTGCCTTCACTACAAGACTCAGATTGGTTCTGAAGAGTTCTCTTAACTCGGCACACAAGATCAGGGCAATCAACACCTACGCCATCCCTGTTCTCACGTACTCCTTTGGGCTCATCAAATGGTCGAACACTGACCTCGAACGATTAAACAGAATCATCCGCGTAGAAATGACGAAACACCGAATGCACCACCGTAATTCGGCGAGTGAAAGGGTAGTTCTACCACGACATAGAGGGGGCAGAGGCATTGTAGATGTCAGAAAACTGTGTGAGTCACAAGTTACACAGTTGCGAGACTATTTTAACAGCAAGCGAGATGTTACGCTTTACAACACCATCTGTAAAGCGGATCTTGACTACACGCCCTTGAATTTGTCCTCAGAGGAGGCCTTGAATATCAGGGCACAAACCATAGAGGAATTAGAAACGCAATGGAGACAGAAAGCCATCCACAGCGAACACCCCAAAACGCTAGATCAATATGAAGTGGATAGTGAGGCATCCAATATTTGGCTGAGAAAGGGACTCCTGTATCCAGAAACGGAAGGATTCGTCATTGCGATTCAGGATAGAGTTGTTAGCACCAGGAATTATCGCAAACACGTGTTACATCAAGACGTGGTTGACCGGTGCCGATTATGTGGAGATACCAACGAATCCATCGAGCACATTATTGATGGTTGTCGCGTAATGGCTCAAAGAGAATATACGCACAGACATAATGATGTGGCGGGCATTGTACATCAACAACTTGCCTTAAACCTAGGACTTTTAACAGAATGGATGCCTTTCTATAGATACATTCCAATGACAGTTTTAGAAAATGAAGATTACATCTTATATTGGGATGTGACTATCCAGACGGATCATTACATCCGAGCCAATCGACCTGACATCGTGATGCGAGAGAAAAAAGGTGGAAGAGTCTACATCATCGACATTGCTTGTCCGCTCAACCGAAATTTGCAGGCAACCTATACAACCAAGATTCATAAGTATAGCGAGCTAAGGCATGAAGTTAAGGCAATATGGAGGAATGTGAAACATGCATCTATTCATCCTATTGTGATTTCGGCTACAGGCAATGTGCACGCAAGATGCACTGAACATCTTGAACATTTAGGAGTCAGTAGGGTACTGGCGGCAGCTCAAAAGGCGGTTTTATTAAACACCTGTCGCATTGTAAGAAACTTCCTAGACCATCAGGAAGCAAGTGACTAAGAACCTATGGCGTGATACATGGTAGCTCTAAGAAAGCATCCAGAGGCGACTGGTGTCACCTTCAACACTCACGGCCGCTGTGTAAGGATAACAGCGGCAAAGCGAAACTGCAAACTATATCATGCTTCTAATTTTGTACCTACAACATCATCGTAAATGATTTCAAACAACGTATTGAAATAACTTTTAACACCCTGATCTCATCAGTCACTTGACTTAATCCGTGGCTATGACGAAAAACCGGGTTCATCCGAGAAAAATTATTAAAAAAAAATATAAAAAAAAACAAGCTCTAAGAAAGCCTCTAGAGGCGACTTTTGTCACCTGCAACGCTCGCAGACGCTGTGTATGGATAACAGCGGTAAACAGCGGTAAAATACGAACTCAAAACTACACCTTGCTCCTAATTTTGTACCTACAACATCATCGCAAAAGATTTCAGGCATCGTATCTAATTAACTTATAACATCCTGAGCTCATCAGTACTTCTTGACTTAGTCCATGGCTATGATGAAAAAACGGGTTCACCCAAGAACCATTTCAACAAAACAATAATAATAGAGACCCCCATCATGCACTTGACTGCAACCCAGTCCGTGAATGATGGGCTAAAAATCAGGCTTTGCGCAATATATTCGATTAGGCACACTGCTCTTATTAGAGCACTTGTTTGCATTATCAAAGTGCGTCCGTGACTGATAATATATACCGGGACAAAAATGCCTTCGATAATAATATTAATAATAGAGAGAACAAAACTGTTAAAAATGTTTGCAATTTTAATATACATTCAAGATACATTTTTATATTAAATATAAAATCTAGGTATACGAAATCACCATTAAGCGACTATGTTATTAAATTTCATATACAGCATGCTGATCATTTATTAGAAAAGTAAGATATTTACACTTTACAGAAATTAAAAACAATTTTGGCAGCAATTTTCAATTATAAATAATCAAACATAATATTTTCTCCCAGATAATATAAATTACATTAGTTTGTAAGAGAAAAGTTCAATTAAACAAATAATTAAAAAAACCTAACCCCCAAGCATCTGTCTTCAAGTTAAAATTCTATCGTTCACAGCCAATTTTAGAAAAAATTCCACCCGTACGTTGCACTTTAATTGTAAATAGGAATTTAGTCGACGAATTTAAGGTTATTACTTTATTTTTTAATATTTGACAAGATCTGAAGGCATCAAAGAACTTGTTTTCACGCACTCTGTTTTACTGACTTTATTATACATGTATATTAATTTTTGATCAGATTTTTTAACAGTGAAGAGAAAGAAGAAGTTAAGAACAATTTAAACAAAAAAATAACATAATATGAAAGTAATATAATAATACTAAAGAGAGATCAGACATAATAGATCAGAGATTGAGGCAACTCAATTAAAAATGATGAATGTAGTAGTAGAATGATAATTCTATTTGTGTTACTTTACTATTTATCATCTTTCATCATATTGATTTCTGACGTTGGCAAAAAAGTTAACTCTAACTTTTATTGTATTTATTTCACCGTAAATATCCAAGTCAAATATGTTTCTATGAAACAAATACTCGGCTCACTTTTATGCCCACACATATGAGAAAAAAAAGCATTCCCAACGAGACCAAACTCCACTTAAATTGTATTACATCGTGTATATTCGTGTCAAAAAGGCGGAAATATCTTGGCTCGCTTAGGGTGTCAGAACAGCTTGAGCCGACTCTGATAGATGATGTGTAACTCTGCAACCCTCCTGTTGAATGGGGAAAATAAGTTGACGAAAAAAAGTTTGTGCCCTGTGGTTCGTTTCGAATTAATATTTGATATATTGGTTAGAAACCAATGATGCAAGTCAAACTATATTTCTTGGGCGTTCTATATTACTTTTTATTTCTAGATTGAATTTTTTCCCCTATTAAACGATTTTCTATTCGATCTTAATTAGGTCTTATTCTAAGAGGTAAATGGAGTAGCACCCATTTCCACAGAAATATATTGAACACAGAATATATCCTACACAGAATTAAATAGTATTATATTTTTCCTACACAAAATATTTTCTACACATAATATATCCTAAACGGAAATAATCATTATTTTACAATGAAAATATTCTCAAAACATTGTATAAAAAAAGTATTACGTCCGGTATGTTTTCTACACAAAATATTAAAAACACTAAACAGTAAAACATTCATATTCCACGTGAATATCACGGTGTGCCTTAACCAACTTTTAATGCAAGGTCATATCACATCCAATTTTTTTGCTGGATTCGATTTAGGGGCTCAAAAATAGTGTGCAAAAAAACTTTTGGCCAAATCCCCCGAGCCGTTTTTGAAAAAAGTGTTTTTTATGGTTAAAAATCAAAATTTTCAAAAAAATGTGCTGCATTTCCAATTTTTTCACTTTATTCAACGAAATATGGTAACTAAATATAATATCAGTCCATATCAATACTGAAACAAAAAATAATTTATTTTTACGTATGTCGGACATTGTATTCTTGTACAGCTTTTAGTAAATTACATGGGTAATGAGGGTGTTTGCTCGAAACTTTATATTTAGCCCAGGTTGTTTTAAAATCCGAATGGACAGATTCCATGACTTGTTCACTGTAAAATCCAAGGCCTTTTTCCACTTCACGACAAAAATCAGGGACAAAAAAAACCACGTGAACTTTAGGTGTAATTGAAATTTCCAAATCACAGTAACTTCGCTTAAA
Organism: Andricus quercusramuli; assembly: GCA_932178445.1. Classification (NCBI taxonomy): domain Eukaryota; kingdom Metazoa; phylum Arthropoda; class Insecta; order Hymenoptera; family Cynipidae; genus Andricus; species Andricus quercusramuli. Next base: position 651,485 of record CAKNXH010001128.1, on the reverse strand, counting down.
CTCAGACATACAATCTACGTATTTCGGGTGTAATGTTGAAGAAAAACAAGAACCAACAACGGATTGAAAAGCCTTAAAGTACCTTACATATTTTAAACAGCAAATGCTACATATTCCACGCAATAAGTCGATTTCTTCAAACAGCATTTTGAAAGAATTACCTGCGAACGCTGGACTTCCATGTACAAACTCGCGAGTAACATTACACATCCTACCCCATTGGAGACTGTCATCTTCGAATTCCGTCAGCATGTGTTTATAAATTTTGTTCACAACCCCGAGCATCAGATGTAGTCCTGGTGGTGGGATTATTTCTAATATTTCTGTGGTCACTCTTAGAATTGAAGGATTTAAAAGGGGCAATAGCAACTGATTTAAAACTTGTCAACGTGTGGACGGGCATCATGTCACACGCAAGCAGGTTTCCTTGCAGTTGGTGCACTGCATCAAAAGATTAATTAAAAGCGTGTGGGGAATACAGAACTGTTGGAAATTGTAAGAATTTTTTTGCGTGGCAGGACAGAGGAAGTACAACATCATCTGCAAAGAAGTATGGAAATGTACAAATACTCTTATTAAATATTCTCAGAAAACGCTAACACGGAAATATTAGAGATAATTCCACCATCAAAAATACATCTGACGCTCGGGGTTGTGAATGGAATGTATAAACACCTGCTCACGGAGTTCGTAGATGACAGTCTCCAATGGGCTAGGATGTGTAATGTTACTCGCGAGTTTGTACCTGGGAGTCCAGCGTTCGCAGGTAATTCTTGAAAAATGCTATTTGAAAAAGTCGACTTATTGGGTGTAATATGTAGCACTGGTTGTTTAGAATATGTAAGGTGCTTTAAGGCTTTTCAATCCGTCGGTGATTCTTCTGTTTCTTCATCATTACACCTGAAATACGTAGATTGTATATCTGAGTTTAAGAAAAGTTACTGTGATTTGAAAATTTTAGTTACACCTAAAGTTCATGCGATTTTTTTTCATGTCCCTGATTTTTGTCGTGAAGTGGAAAAAGGCCTTGGATTTTACAGTGAACAAGCCATGGAATCTTTCCATTCGGATTTTAAAACGACCTGGGCTAAATATAAAGTTTCGAGCAAACACCCTCATTACCCATGTAACTTACCAAAAGCTGTACAAGAATACAATGTCCGACATACGTAAAAATAAATTATTTTTTGTTTCAGTATTGATATGGACTGATATTATATTTAGTTACCATATTTCGTTGAATAAAGTGAAAAAATTGGAAATGCAGCACATTTTTTTGAAAATTTTGATTTTTAACCATAAAAAACACTTTTTTCAAAAACGGCTCGGGGGATTTGGCCAAAAAATTTTTTGCACACTATTTTTGAGCCCCTAAATCGAATCCAGCAAAAAAATTGGATGTGATATGACCTTGCATTAAAAGTTGGTTCAGGCACACCGTGATATGAAAGCTTAGTCCACACACTCTTTCCCCTATAATAAGGTGAATTTTCACGAAAATATGGGAATAGTAGGAGCACATATTCTCTTAAATAAAACTAAGATATAGTTACCAAATTAAATTCATTATGAAACGCTTATGATTTTAAGTAAGAAAATATTAATTTTCTACCAAAAGAGATGGAATTTTAACGAAAGTCGAATGTTTTAGAAAACAGTTGTCTTTCAAGCACATGAAAGCTAATTTTCAACTAAGAAAGGTGAATTTTCAAACAAATTATTGAATTTTAAATAAACAGAGAATGTTAATTTTAGACCAAACATTTGTTTTTACAGACAATTAGTTGAATTTCCCAGGTAACGAGACGAACTTTCAATGTAGTAGTTTAATTTGCAACCTAAAAAGATGAATTTTTTACCAAGTTGTCGAATTATCAAAAAAAAAAAGTGAATTTCAACCAAAGACAGTTTCATTTTAAATTAAATTTTTAACTTGCAAAGATGTATTTTCATAAAAAAGCGAATTTTCAACAAAATATTAGAATTGGAAATGAAAGAGATAAATGTTCAACTAAATTGATGAATATTCAACAAAAAAAATGAATTTTTAATTAATTAAATTAAACTAAATTAATTAATTAAATTTTAATTTTTTTTCAATCAAGTAGTTGAATTTTCAAACAACAAATATATTATTTTCAAATCAAAAATAGTTTAATTCAACCAAAAAAGATTAATTCTTGTCACAAAATGCAATAGTTTACATAAAAAAGATAATTCTAAATAATAAAAATTGAAGGAAACAAAAATAAAGAATTTTCAATTAAATAGTTGAATTTTCAACCCCAAAAAAATAGTTACAACAAATCCGTGGAATATTAGTCGAAAAATACTAATTTTCTATAAAACCGTTGAATTTTCAATCCAAAAATATGAATTTTCGAGAAGAAGGTAATTTTCAATCAAAAAGTTGAATTTTGAACTAAAGACAATCATTTTTCAATCAAACATAGAATATTTACATTTTCAGTAAAAAAATTACTTTTTAATCAAAAATGGAATGTTTGCATTTTCATTAAGAAAACTTAATTTTCAACCAAATAAAAGACAAATTTCCGAAAAAACAGTTCCATCTTCAACCAGTAAAACGAATTTTTGTCAAAGTAGTTCAAGTTTCAACCAATAGTTGAATTTTCGATCAAAAAAAGATGACTTTTCAAACAAAATGGTTCGATTTAAAAAAAAAACAATTAAATTCCCAACCAAATAGTAGTATTTTCAACCAAAAGAGATGAATCCTGAGCCAAAAATATAATAGTAGACTTTAAAATAGAAAAAGAATCTACTTTCAGCGTAAAGTCTGCTTTTACATCCCCTGTGGTGAATATTTGTGCAAAACCTGTTTTACGTAGAAAAATGTCTACACCTAATATTTTTGTGTAGAATATTTATTTATTAAATATCTACACCCTTAATATTTGCCATAGAGTAGGAGCAATATCTAAATAAAAAGAATTATTATTTAATTGTATGTAGGATCTATACTTTTTATAAAAAATATTTGGTTTGCGGTTTTTATTATTTTATGCAGAATATATTTCGTTTACAAAAAATATTGGACATAATAGTTTTATAATAATTTTTTGTGTATAAAATTTTGAGAATATATTTTAGAACAAAATAATTACTTTTCAATTATGTGTAAGGTATATTATGTGTAGAAAACATTTTGTGTAGGAAAAATATAATACTATTTTATTATGTGTAAAATATATTTTGTATAGGAACTTTGTATAGTCAGTGTACAACTTTGTGTAAAATGTATTCTTTGTATAATATATTTGTTTAGGAACAGCTTTTTCGCGGGTAAATATACTCAAATAATAAAGCTGAAGTTATAAGGTAATTTTTTGTAATTTTCAAATTTGCTAAAATTTTCAATTTTAGATCCTCATCAATTTTATCAATCTGATATTATTTAACCGTCGAATTAAAATTGATCTAACATCCAATCAAATGTGAGATATTATTTCATTCTATTTGTAAAGAAAATTTTCTTTTATCTTCATCAAAGGCTTAATTGTTTTAAATATTTTGATGTTAGCAAATCTTGTTTCTTGTGAATAACAATATTTTACTTCTATTCCACGTAAGTCTTAGTTCTTGTGATTTCTTGCTGAAATGGTCCGTGAGTATAAAATAAGTACCCAGAGTAAGAAAGGATTTTAATAATTTACTTGTACATATATGCAAATGGAAATTTCAAGAAGACAATTGAAAAAGTAGATTATTTTAAATATAAGAAAAGTGTTTAACGATTATTCAAAATACCGCTAAAAGACTCTAAGATGTTATTTTATTTGAGATTTTAGAACGTTTCTGCTTATTTCATTCAGACATTTGTAATTATTTACTTAAAAGTCGAAATAAGTATTGAATCATTTAAATAATTCTGTCTTAAAGTTTAATTTTGAACTACAAAATGTTAACTCTTCTTTCTTTATGTTCAGAACCTGAAATGGTTTAACTGTTCCTAATTTCTGAATCTATAAAATATTGTAAATTTTTAATTATCAAATTATCAGACATTGCTTATTTTAAATTGATAAGCTTTTTAATGTTCCAAATACTATAGAAATCAATTTGGTAAGCATTAAATTTCAAATCGAATAAATGTAAAAGATTAGATTGGAATTGATCCATTGTTCACGTTTCAATTTTTAATGGTGTAAATTTATAATTTGAAGTTTAAATTGAAAATAGTGCAACTTGTAAAGATTTCAATGAAAAATGGATGAATTCTGAAACTTAAAATTGAGCAATTTCGAACATTGAAATATACAATCCTACACTCTTGAAAGTTCAGTTTGGTAATTTTCAATTCTTAACGTTTGCAATTACATTTTTTAAACTTGAATGATTCATTTTAAATCATTTAGTTCCAAACGTTTTTCACTATTTAATTTATAGATTAGTAATAATTTATTATTTGAATAATTAATTGAAGAAATATTTCTGAAATAAAACTAGGTTATTGCTAGATCGATAAATAATTAACGAAGTTATTCAATGTAGAACTCTATTACATTTATTATAGTTTTAATGCATTTTTTAATAGTAAATTTTTACATAAATGTCTGGTCGAAACGTATATTGATTTTGTAAAAATTAACTTTCAACGATTCATTAAGACTCTAAATCTATTGTGGTTTTTCAGTAGACTATATGACCGAAATAAAGTTCTATAAGTTCTATAAGCTTAAAAATCCTAATTAAATAATCAGATTCCACTCGTGGACACCGCTGGTAATATTTGTTTAACGAATTTAAAACCCCGTTTGATACTCATGTATTTAGAGTGACGAAGTTTGTAAAAGAAATATTGACTTGCCAAAAAAGTTCCGTAATAACGAAGTTTTATGTGTTAGAAAGTTTTGCACCACGCATGCTTGACATTTTTACGTTAGATTATTAATCTTAAAGTTCAAAATGAAAATTTTCAGGTTCAGGTGTCGGAATATAGAGACATTTAAAATTTGTATATTCTCTGGAAGGCAAGTTTCCCAACGACAACGTTTGAATAGCTGAAAATGTAACTCTAAAATTTTGAGTGTTTGTATCTCTGGTATATTCAAAAAGTACCGATGAGAAAAATGAAGTTTATATTTTTATATAAAAGTCGAGGCAGCTTTTGAAAGCATTATACTACATTTTATGAAATACCCTCAAGTATATTAAATTATTAATATTATTTGTAATTTAATATTAATCTGAAAACATGAATAGCTCTAATTACTAAATAGGTTAATAATATATTTGCTTAATCTTCGCATTTACTGTCAGTTGCACTGCCAAATTTAATCATTTATTGGAAAACCTTTCATGTGTGGATAATGTTCCTAATTATTTCTCGATTAAATTTGAAATATTGTATAGCGCTTTATCCACCATTGTTAACTACATTAATTTCTACAACGTCGATTGTTTATAACGCTTTGATACCAATTTTTATGTCACAAGTAATACATTTGCAGTGATCTCCTAACAATAATTAAATTTCCGAACATCCGACAAAAGCAGCAGAATGGAGGGGAAGGGAATTTATGTTGTTGTGATATACAATTAACAAGTACTCGAAATAGAATTTCGACTTTCTGTGCTTTCCAAAACAGCAATTAACTTGTTAATTCATTTTGCGTATTACCTGATTTTATATTTAATTATTTTTTCAAGACTTCCGAAATTTGCTTTAAAAAACTGTTTTATTTTTTAAATTATATTTCCATGAACTCCTACTCTGCATACGCAAATCTTCGAAAACTTCACTTTATTTTTCCATTCTCATCTCTCAGATGATACTCACTTTCTGTGAGTACACTTTTAAAAATTGCTATCTGAATTTTAAGTATCAATTGAAATATCAATATGCTTTGTCCTTAATTCAATATACATAAAATTGTTACACTAACATGTGGCTACTCATATTTTTTTACAAACCGCCTGAGGCAACAACAATTTTGTGAGTTCATACGAGAATAAAGTAAATAAGTACCATTTTCTTGCGCAGTGTTGAAAATGTATTGTTACAAAAAAATCGGAAGTTTTTTTTATCGTAAATTCCGATAAAAAGTTTACCGATTAAAGTACTAAAAAAATGCTTTTACTTTTGTTAAACAATTGGTATAAGAGACATTTTATTTTCGGTGGTGTAATTTATTGTTCTACAGCCTCGGTTTAATTCGGATGGGTGCCATTGTCTTCATTATGAACACAATGCAATCAATACTTGCAGTATCACTAACTCATTTTATGTAAGTCTAACAGTTTCAGTAAATTCAAACTTTTTTCCACTAACAGTCAACAAAAAATCATGGAAAAAGTCTAATTCTGTCCATGATAAGAGAATATTCACTTCAAAGATGCATACATTCTCGAAATAATATTAATGGTTTCTTCAGTTTCATCACATTCAAAATTACCGACATACTTACAAATTTAAAGTTTGCAAAATTCGATAGTGTCAGAGTTTTTTGAAATTCTGTAATTTTAATTTATCTCTAGCCTATGCCTAAATCTTTATTCTCAAAAATTACTAGTTTAATTGCTAAAGCTTTCTCACTTTTTCTTGAGGTAAATATTAATTTTGACGAAAGTAAATTTTTCTTTAGATAGAGTCAAATTAAAAATCTGTCAATCATTTTTCAGTTTTCTGTATAATTACTGAACAATCTGTTTACAGAACTAACAAATCCAGTTTATCAGTCAGACAATTTTTTATAACATACCGGATATAATAAATTTAAATTTAAAATTTAGAATTTAAAATATAAAGATTTTTCGGGTTTCAATCGTGTGCGAAACTATGAATGTTGCCGACGTTTCGTGAACATTGCAGTTCACTTCTTCAGGGCTGACCTGAAACTGA
>CAKNXH010001128.1:616891-644220 GCA_932178445.1 Andricus quercusramuli | reverse complement strand
TCAGTTTCAGGTCAGCCCTGAAGAAGTGAACTGCAATGTTCACGAAATGTCGGCAACATTCATAGTTTCGCACACGATTGAAACCCGAAAAATCTTTAAATTTTAAATTTAAATTTATTATAATGAATCATCGTGAAAGTATCAAATTTATTATACCGGATATACGTTGTCAGCTTAACGTTAATTGTCCCATAAAAAAGTAAGAATTAGGGATATTGAGATGGTAATTTTTTTAAAAGAGGCTCCCCAATATTAGAGATAATATTTTAATATTCATATGAAAAGATTGATAAAACCACATCTTACATTCTGTTTCAAATACTCATTTGTACCCCAGACTTCAAAATATCAATCAAACTTGCCACTTTTATAATATAAAAATAAAAGTATTTGAGATTCAAAATTTATTTGTATATTAATGAGTGTATTTTATTACCTCAATACTGCTTTTCATTCATTTTTGATCTAAATAGAAAGTTTTCCGCAGCTTGATTTGATTGTTTTTTGTATAAAAACAATCTATTATTAATATTTGTCCTATAACCTTATTTTTATCAGCAATCACGCAATGTTTCTATTTCTCGCACAAAACTGTGTTGTTTGAAGCAAGTAGATTGTTTAATATTAAATAACTAGAGGACTTCTTTACACGAACCACTTTGCCCTGGTCTACTTCACACACAAAACTATTTAATTTATTCCCGTATGCTATTGGAAGTTCTTGCACGAATTTAAAAAATCCATCACTATTTTTTCACCAAATATAATCTTTTCCTGCGGAAGCTGAAATTAAAAAAAAACACAGAAATAACAGAAGTTAATTTTTGTTGCGGGTAATTTTCAAATCGGTAAATTTGAGTTTTTTCGCATCGAAACAAAAGAAGATACACTCAAGGTGACAAGGTATGAAAGGATGAAAACTTTATTCTGGGAGTCGAAAACACTCCCCTAAAGTTCAGTAAAAAAATAAATGCCTTCTGTCTTTGCATCGTACATATAGTCCAAAAGCACTAAAAGTGAAACACTTCTTCTTTGAAGACTCCTAAAAGAACTCAGTATTTTGTTAATTCTTCAAAACTCGATTTTTTCAATATTCTCTTAGAATGAAATCAATCTTCTCTACTATTTAACTATTAAATGTGTGTTATATGTTATCAGAAATGTGTTTTTAATATACTTGATCACTAATATATGAAAAAGGTTGATAATCAAAATTATGTGTATTGATTTGCATTTATTGATTTGTATTGATCAAATAAGTATATAGCTATAATAAAACAAAATTTAAGTTTATTGGAAGTTATTTTGTTTTCAAAATCTAGGCATACTTATTTCCGTAGCATATACCATATTTTCCCACAAAACTATTATTTATATTCATTTTATGTCAAAACTGAAAACTTCAATCCGTAAAAAACTTATTTGTTATGAATTTTTATCACAATATGCGAATTTTTACAAAATTTTCTCCAAATTAGCAGCACTAATGATAAAAGAAATATTTAACAAAGTATTGGTATAATTATGTAAAAAATAAGAGAAAACATGATTCTAAATACAATATACATAAATATTATGGGAGTTTGAGGATAGGACGAAAATGGCTATTTTTTACAACTTCCGCATTTCGTATCTAGCGCGAGTTCGTAAAAACCGTAATAACACCTAACTTAGCCAAGATGAGAAACGTCAGAGTTGACAAACTTGATGAAAATATTTTTGTTGTATAATAGTGCTGCAATTTGCAACAATTTAGATTCGAAATTTTACTTCTTAGTTTATCTAAACATTCTACAAAATTCGGCAATTTAGATTTGAAATTTTACTTCTTAGTTTATCCAAACATTCTACAAAATTCGGCGTTCTATTCATATCAATTTTTTGTAAAAACAATGTCGATTGGCATTTGGACACCTGAATCGGATTAGGTTCTCTTGCCCTTGAGCTTATACCACGTGAAAGTAATTTTTGTTGCAGGTAAAGACGGCTCTAAAATCGGGATAAAGATTAAACTTCGTTTTTTCTGTATATAAAAAAAATCATTCGAGACGCCTCGAAGAACATTGAATAGCAATCGCTCAAAAATATTTTTCTCGTATTCTGGATATTGACACCCGAAGATTCAGTAGTAATATTAGCAGAAGCGTTTCTGAAATCAAATCAAGAGCGGGAAAACAGATTGTTTTCAGGTAGAAAAATGCGGAAAATTGCAGTATTTGAAATTCAAGTCGAAATTGGACGGGCTGTCTTGTCGGACAGATCGCAAGGAGGGTTTGAGTGTAGGGAATGCGAAATCCGAGCTTTTCGACAGACGGAGAGGTTCAATCTCTGGATAGGCTCGATCGAGAGTGCCTAAAATCCGTAGGCTTACCAGTACCAATTGCTCGCGGAACGTGGTATTTACCGAGACACCGAGTATCAATATCGAGGACTCGAATTCGTAGGCGTATGATATTGGCATGCCGCCCCAACCCCCAAAACCACCCCTATTTCCCACTCCACCTGATAGAGGGTAACTCCATCCCCGACCACCGGATCTCTGCGCGATAGAGGCGATGCTTTGGCGTCCCATAATCCCGCAGAGGAGACCCGACACCCGGCCAACGGAACTCAGCTGCAGGCTCGCTGTTTCCAACATTTTTTTCCCCTAGCTAGCCTTGTTCCAGGAGAGTACTGACAGACATTCGATTATTTTTTACTCTCCGGCATTTATTTCCATCCTGTGAGCGTCAACTCGATAGATCAGGATCGATCCTGGACACGATAGAGGCATCCCACCCACCCACTTACTCTCGGGAATCAGATCACTATGTGTGGATAGTCTATGTGTGTGGGTATACCTATGAAACTATAGAACCCCATGAATAATGAGAGGCACGTCATACCAACTGATGTATGACTCCTGTAGACGAGGCGATGTATCTGCAATAAGTGCGATGCGTAAAACATCGAGCTGCGTGGTATCGAAAACGACGATCAGTGATTCACGTATATTGCACAGGAAGTCAATATCTCGTGTTAGAAAAGACGAGCGTGGAAAAGTCAAGATTTACATAAAATACCTTCTTCGAGATTTATAAACTCGAGCCACAATACATTATACAGGCCGTTGAGATCACAGGAAAACGTGAAGCTTTTTTTTTATAGCCAAACTTGTTTAAAATGTTGCGAAGGGTTGAAAAGTATGTTGACCAGAGTGGTCCAAATTTATCCCTATTGAAATTTTATTTCTTGTTTTTGGTGATTCATCTTATCAAATTTCAGGGGGGCGCTAGACCACAAAAACCGGGAAATGATAGTGAATTTGTTTTTTGACCCGGAATTTTACAAATTATTTCAAGAAAAATCCATTCATCACTTGAAATTTCTCAAATTTTATATCACATGAGTGCTGTCCAAAAGTATAACCTAGTAAGTCATATTTGTCGCAAAGGCTATTTTCCAGCATTTATGCACGAGAAAATGACCTCTATCGGAAATGTTACTTAGTAGGTTATACTTTTGGACAGCAGATGATATAATGCAATTTAAGATAAGTTCGATTTTAACTTCGTTTTTAATGTCAAGTCCAATTGTCAGATTTTTTAATTATGGAATCATTCAATTTATGTATAATTCTGAAATGTTTTACTTAAAAAATTTCGCATTTTGGGTTTTCATTTTTAAGTGTATAGTTTCAATTTAAAGAATTTTAAAATACACTTCTTAAGGCGTAAAGTCTCAAACAATTAAGAATTAAAAGCGTGTGAGATTGCAATGTTGTTTAAAATTAAACAATTTACAGAATTTCACGTTAAAAATTAGACTGTTTCAATTCGAAAGTCTTAATAGTTAAACAAATGTAAACATCCAATTGAAACTTTATAAACTATTTTCCATTTTTAAATAATTTCAAATTAATAGATTGATAATTAAACGATTTTCTTAAATGTCAAATCCTACTCAAATCTTTTTTCAGTCCAAAATAATTCATTTTTAACTCATTCAATTTGAAATTTTTTAATTAAGAAATAAAAGAATTTTTCCTTGATCAAAAAAAAAATTTAATCAAATTTGAGGCCTGAAGAAGACTTATTTACAGTGCACAGAAAAAAAATAATTGGAAAAAAGACAGAGTAGTAAAGTTACGTATATTTTTCTTTCTTGCATTAAACTGCTTGTGACTTGAGCCTTGACGTAATTTAACAAAGTGCCTAAAGAAAAGCACGTAGTAAAAGTTCTGAATTTGAATGACAAGACTTGTTGTAAAGCAAGGATAAATATAGCTTTGAAACCCCTTTCAACCCCTATAATATAACTTTATCAACCCCTATCTTCTGCAGAATGTTGTCCTCTTCTTAATTAATTCTTATAACTTCCAAAATTCATCTCAGGCCCGAAGTTTGAAGAAATTTTGTTTTTAAACTTTCAAGGAAAGAAGAATAAAATTGTCAATTTTCAGAAAGGCTTTTCCTTCATTCTGAAGGGTAAATTTTTATCAATACAGCTTTTTTGGCTCCACTGCGTCTTCTCAAGTCACTCAAGAAGAAACTTGGGAAATTAATTACAAAGAAAATCACAAAGCAGAAGAGTAAACATTTTCAGCTTTATAGGGGTCCTTTTTTATATGAATCTTCTTATAGAAAAGGTATTTGTAAAGATGTTGCATATAAAATAAAAATCAAAGAAGATAAATATTTTGACCCCCGAAGGGCATAGTTTTCCTCTTTAAGTGTTTGTTAATTTTCTTTGCTTACGCAACACCAATTTCGAATAATTACTATTTGCATCATTTATCATTTGTTGCATGTTCTCATGTTGGTTAATCCTTAAAAAATAGGGGGGGGGGAAGATAACAAGTATTTTAATCTTGTCAGTGATACATAGTTCAAAATTAGAAAATGCGATTAACGCCATTTACAAAGGACAGTGAGAATATGATATGGAGTGTAAAAGTTTTAAAAGATTCAAAAGGATGTTAAAAGATTTTTCAAGAACTCAGAGAAATTAAATTGTTTTTCAGACGTTCAAAGGCTTCAAACCACAAAGGGAATTTAAAGGATTTCAGGAGAGTTTAAAATCGTCTTAAGAGATTTTAAATTTAGAGAAGGATTTTCTCTTTTAGCACTACTCAAAAGCTTTCATATGACACTATAATCATCAGTGGTTTATGGTTATTATAAGATTATCACTAGACACTTAATTGGAATTTTGCTGGAAATTTTCGCACACGTTTAGCAACCGGTTATATGAGATATAATATTTAAATTTCAAAGACTATGCTATAACGAGCAGAATTTACACAGCGTTTTTTCTTTGAACAGGTTGAAAAACGACCTTACTGTATGTTTGAACAGTATGTCGTCCAGTTGCAAATATTGAAATTTACTCAACCAAAATTATGTACATCGTATAATTCGCAGAACGATGCTGGATGCATGTTAGAGCGGTAAAATGTTTTATTCGTAGCCTCAGCTCTGAAATTGTATTTACTCTTCAAAAATTAATTAAAATTTGTCATGTATACATCTGTATATATTTCCCTAGTTTCATTTAGATATTTACATTTTTTATCTTTGATACTTTTAGTTACATTTTTTTCTCGAATCACTTTTTAGTCACTTTTTTTTAAGATAAAGTCACTTCTTTCAATAAATTAAATCAGAGAACCCAGGGGTTTTCTTGAATGAATTTTGCTTATTTAGAATTCCCTTGAAATTTACCGACTTTAATGGATTTAAAAAAAAAAATTTCAAATGAGCCCATAAGAATTTGAAAATTCACCTTAATTTTTATGAATGTTATCAGATACTCGTTCACTAATTCTACTCACTCTCAGATGTATTTATCTGAAATCAACTGAATTTTTGGGATTTTAAAAATATGGGTGAGTTTACTTGAATTATATTTAATTCTTCTTGAATTTGTATGAATTTCATAGCATTCTCATCTTAACGCCCTTCAATTTTTCTAAATTCACTATAATTTCACCGAAATTAATTAACTATTTTCGATTTTGCAATTATTTCAATTCATTTGGAATTTATTGATTTATCCTGAATTCTTTAAAAACCTTTAGAATTCTCTTGAAGTTTTTCAATTCATTTTAATTTTAAAAGTTTTTGTTAATCCGCCCTGAATTCTTTTAAACTCACCTTCAATTCGTAGGCATTTAATGAAATTCTTTTGAATGTTTCTAAATTCACTGCAAATGGAGCGAAATCAATGAATCTTTAAAATATTGCCAATAGTTTTCAAATAGTGTTCAAAGTTTTCAAATAGTTTTTTAAATAGCTTTCAAATGCGAATTGTTTTCAATTCACCTGCATTTTTAAAAATTCGAAGTGAATTTATATAAATTTCATAGAATGCCTGTTATTTCCCTTACATTTCTCTGAATGTACTCAAATTTTATTTCATTCAATGTTTTTATTTTATTATTTAAAATTCTTAGTCAATTAACTTAAATGCTGTTCACTCCTATTTTATTCAGGCATTGCTTCAAGACCTAGAAAACCTTGAAATGCCATGGAATTTTCAAGAAATAACTAAAATTTTTTGCGTCGCACTTATTTCAAAGTCTTCTTAATTGTTTTAGTATTTTATGGCGAACTTTAAATTTGCAAATGGATACGCATTGATTTTTCGCTGTCAAAAACAGTATGTTTATAATTCTAGAATTAAAAAAAATGTATCCTTAAGGCCATGTGTGGTGTGGGTCACGTGATCGGATTCCTACCTTACCGATACTTTTTTTATTTGTAAACTTATGTTCACACGAACAGCCACATCGAGTTGAAAATTTGGGATAATAAATAAAAAGCACTAAGAAATGCGGCTCTGGTCCTAAATTCTTATAATTATGAAAAAAAATTGTTTTTAAATAATTTTTTTTTTGCCACTTTTGATCTTTTTTTGGTTTGGATAGATCACTTTTTCACTTTTTAGGGTTTCGTGGCTCCGGGCAGAAGCCCTCATAGTTTCGTTCGTGTGCCCATCTGGGGGGGGGGCAATTAGGGGAAACATGATGGGGTAGTAGGGGTAGTGAGGGGTGGGAAGTAGGGTAGACGTAGTAATGGAATTAAGGAGGGGGGATATGGTGGTGTGGATAGGGGGAGTGAGGGATGGGGTAGTAGGGTAGCTGTATTAGGGGAAGTGAGGCGTGAGTAGATGAAGTGAGGGTAGGTGAAACGACGGTGTGGGAGAGTATGGTGAGGCGGGGAGGGGGCAGGATATTAGGGAAATTATTTGTGACGGGGGAGGGAAGTAGGAGAGGGGCGAGGGGGTATTTGGGAAAGTCGTGGAGGAAGAAGTAGGGGAATGGTGGCGGAGTGAAGACGGAAATAATGGAAGGGAGAGTAGAAGTCAGGGGAGAGGAATTGAGAGTGGGGCGCGGAAGTAGGCGAAAGAAGTGGAAGTAGGAGCCGGAAAGTATGGGAGGGGGAGATTTGAACGACGTAATTAACATCTTAATAGGCTACGCAACCCATTTTTATAGGCGCGCGCGCCTACTTTGATTAATTTTTTCAAGTAAATCAGACTGTGGTGCCCATTCGCAGTAACTTAAAGTGAAGTAAAAACTATAATTCTACTCAATATTCCATTCTAAAAAACGTGAATTTCTTTTGCAAGTTTTACTGTGGTGAAAATTGTCAGAATAGAGTCAGAATAGATTGAAGAATCCTAGATTGGAAGTCAGCCACTTTAACTGGGAATCAAAGATATGTATGACGCTCTTTTTATCTAAGAATGTCGGTGAACTTGTCTGGAAAATTTTCGATTAATATTTTCACCTTTCGCCGATTCATATTCAGCTCAAATCGCTTCAGCTCATCGACTTGTTCGCGAACAAATCAATAAGTTCTCCGAGTTGAAGTGCTTAATATTATTTGAACAACCTGGGGATAACGAAGTCAAGACGACGACAGTCGTGCATCGATTTTTACCGCCAGAAAAATGTCCGAAGAAGAAAACTGTGGAGGAAAATCCGAGGTGACTGGGTGAGGGTTTCCCATTTCGCTACGGAACTCAGACGCTTATATTCGATCGACGTATTTGAGACTGCTGACACGTAAAATGGTGGAAGGAGTTTCAAAGTTCCTCTCGGGTTTAGGAACTGTTGCCCGCTTCGACTTAAAATCGGCGCGTCCTGATTCACTTTTTCGGCGACACGTGCTCCTAAGTGGCCACTTCCTGCAAAGTCTGATCGAGCGGATGTCTCCCCCTTTATAGTTCGCACGATGTTCACAAAGTCGGCCTGAATCAGGCAACCAGAACACGCGAAACCGCAGCTATCTTCATTCACCGAGAGGGTGCGTTCGAACCAATTAAAGTCGATGCTTGAAGATTCTTAGCAGCTGTGATGACAGCTTCGCTCATGAAACGAGTCACCTCCCTTCACGATAAAGGGGAGCTATACAATTCAACTTTGGAGCTTAAAAATGCTTCAATAAGCCAAGAAATTAAAAAAAAAGCTCAAATTTCAGGGAATTATGCGAGTGGAAAATTACATTTTCTCTTTGTGTCTCGATACAAATAATTATGATTATTTCATTGTAATTAACATAAATTTAAGGGCGACTTCATATTAAAATAGAGACTGACATTGTTTTTTATATGTTTTCATTATTGAAAAGCAAAGAATGAAGGCTTTTCTGTTTAAATTTCGCGCCATGATGGCATCTCAATCGTGACGCACTACATATTTAGTAAAATAACACAGAAAAAACTAAGAATAAAATTTTTTGCAGGAAATTTTTTAGAGCGATAAAGTTTTGTTCAGCCAACTTGGCGTCTTTCAAAATACATGTGTTTGTCATGGAATAAAAAAGAAAGTTTAACCGATATTTGTGTAAATTTTATCCTGTAAAGTTAATTTTTGTTGCAAAGAATCTTCCGTCGGAAATCGATGTAAAGTTTATCTTCTGTTTTTTCTGTGAACCTAGGAAGCAATTGGGAACTGTTGATCTTAATTCTGAGTCAAATTTTATTGAATTTAATACTCAGTTCTGGATTTCATACAGTAAGATCTTAATTTAAGACCAATATTGCTCAAATTCTTTCTTTTCGAAAAAAAATTCCCCTAGGTACGAAAATCATCGACGCATTTTAATTTTCACAAAATTCATCCAAAATAAAGACGAATTTTGCCAATATTTTTTGAAAATGTTTGCTTGTAAAAGGAATTTTTCTCCAGAATGAGACCACATATCATAAAGGAGTACCTTGTTTTCTTTGTAGAACTGTTTAAAATAATCAAACTTTTTTTTCTTAACAAAATGGTTTAACCCACAGAAATTACAGGATTGCACTCAGAAAAATGTTATTCAAATTCATGTTTCACATGTTATTCAAAAATGTTAAATCAA
Organism: Andricus quercusramuli; assembly: GCA_932178445.1. Classification (NCBI taxonomy): domain Eukaryota; kingdom Metazoa; phylum Arthropoda; class Insecta; order Hymenoptera; family Cynipidae; genus Andricus; species Andricus quercusramuli. The sequence goes on along the minus strand of CAKNXH010001128.1, from coordinate 634,873 downwards.
ACAAACACTTGTTTGATCCTATATCAAATGAAGGGTAGAAATGCAAAAGGAGTCAAGCGCCATTTTTCACTTTTTTCAGGAGAGACTAAAAACACGTTGTAAATTCAGCGGGGCCATTTAAGAAAAAAATAAGGAAGTTCTTTCGAGATACTTTCATGCTCTATCGAACTAAAAAAAGTTTGGTCACAAAAAGCTATCCGGTTTCGAGAAATTGAATGAAAAAGGTCACGTTTCGAGGTTAGATTTTGGGACCGTATCGACTTTTAAAATCTATCAACATTAATTGTGGAGTCAATTTGCAGTTTGAGAAAAAACTAAAAATTTGAATTCTAGCTATTGAATGGACGAATTGATTTCCTAAAAGTTTGTTTGAAAAAAAGCATACAGTTTCGCGAAATTTTAAAATCCAATTATGACTTCGAAATGGTGTAAAACTGACATTTCAATTTCAAAATAATGACGATAGCAGTAATAATTTGGCATATTTCCAAAAAATGAGGAATGAGGCTATTCAGTGCTGAACGGAAGGGACCCAATAGTAATTAAAAATAGTTAGCCAGTGTCGAGAAAAATGAAATTTGATTTTTTACTTTGTGGTTAGAAAAGCTTCTCGGACTGTGAACACAAGAACACAAATTTTGAAAAATGATGCCCCAAAAAAATCCTTTGGCAGGCATGTGTAATAGAATTTATCTGATTTTTTGAGCTAATAAACCCGATTTCGAAAATTTGGCTCTTGACTCCTTTTGCATTTCTACCCTTCAAATATAGAATTTTTTTGATTCAAATAAAATTTATTTGAGTTCAACAACGGTGTGTTTGAATCAAATAATTTTTATTTGAATCAAGCAAATACTTGTTCAAATCAAAAACAAAATTTTTTGACCTTATATAGAAGAAAAAAAAATACTATTTGAATATCTATATGTTCTACAGAAATAGTTTATATATATTCTGAAGGTAAGATATTGATCAAAGATTGTCATTTTTTGGAATAACCCTTCAAAATTTAAACACTCAAAATATTATCAAACAATTTTTTTCTTAAATCGGGAAAAATACTTGTCGCTTTTTTTCTTTTTCTCAATTTTGCTTAAACTCAAGTCACATTTGACTGCACTGAATTTCAACCGTCGTGACGTAGAACCATTTCCGTTATTCTTTATCTTACTGTGTTAAAAAACATGGTATCGAAAAGAATGAGGAATTTGGAATGCAATTGAGAATGAGTACTTCCTTTTAGGAAATTGTTGGACAAATCGGGGAGATTGAAAATCATCATCGATCTGTTTTTTTAATTAAAATGTCTCCTATCTTTGGAATGATCAGTTGCCCAAGGCATTTAGCATTACAGGAAATGAAAGCGCTACTTGACGTTATTAAATTACAAGTCTCAAAGGCGATAAATTTCTCCGATAAAGAATCGCAGTCTCGCTCTCTTTGGAGCCGGGATGGATTTAGTGTGCATTTATTGGCCCTGTGAACAAAGGGTGATCCAGGGGCGGAAGGCATTGGAATGACCGGCAGGCATCTGCTTTGGACATTCAGCGTAATTGCATTTGCAAACACTAACGGCCGGCCGCAGTGTAACGCACATTCGAGAGTCTCTCGAAAGCAATGTCCAGTGGATGCAGATCAACCGCGCAACGGAAACGTTTTATTTGTTAACGATCCGTGAATCCGTTTTGACTTCCATGTCCCGGAATTACCGCAAAATCTTCAGCATACTATGGCATTTACTACCCACCAAACTAACAGCCATCAAACAATGGGAATTTACGAAGCGAGAACGTTATCAATTTTCGTTTTTTCCTCTGCAAACAAAAGCGGTGCAATTCATTTCTTCGTTATACATTTCTTTCGTCACTGCGGTTCAATAGTCACTTTCATATTTCAGACTTCTCACGCTTTCCCCTATTTCACTGTTTTCAAGAATTTTTCGACTTTCCCCTGTTTTCAAGAAACTTAATCTTTTTCTCGCTTAGTTGCAAACTGTATTAATAGAACCCAATACTGGGAATTAAACATTCTTATTTTGTCATCTAATGCAAACTTCGTAAATGTTTCAATTTATTTTCATTGTGAATATTTTATTTACAATTGTGTTTACTGATGTGTTAACTTTGTGTTTTGTAAGCTTTCCATTATATGATTGATGTAATACCGCTATATTTCATGGATATTTGACCCTTGATTTAGAACTGAAATTCGATATTCATATTGGTTGATTTCATATTAAATTTTATACAACATCCGTTGCGTTCAGGCGAATCGATACGCAGTAAACAAGGGGAAATGTAATTACGCATACGATTTCCAAACATTACAAATGATTCTGTAAAACAATCCCATTGTGTTTTCACGTTGAATTAATTTAATTATATTTTATTGCTTAAAGATAATCATTATTTCAGCACCGGAATTTGATTATTTTATTTCGTTTCAATCCGATTAATTAATTTTAGGAGACTTCATAATTGATTATGTATTTTAATACAATAGTAATTGAAAATTCGAGTTTTTATGTTTTGTTGACTAGGGTAGTGAAATAATTTGTTACCAGTGGAATGACGATTTTGATCTACTCAATCCAAATCAAACTAGCTAAATTCTTTAGCCATGGAAAAAATTCCTCTGGCATTCGAAACCAGGTCTACAGATTTCCGGTCTGGTGTTCGAACGGACAAGCCTTTATGCTGCGGAGGGGAATGAGATTTGTAATTTCTTTCACAGTCTTGTAAGAATTAATATTACCCATATTATTGAAAAACTGTGTTTCAATGTTATGTTGTTAACTAGAGGAGTGAATTAATTAAGTCGATCAAAACCCATCATTCCATCGGCAAAAAACTATTTCACTCATCTAGTTAACATAACATCCAAATACAGTTTCTCAATAAGACTGGAAATATTAATTCTTACAAGACTGTGTAAGAAATTGTGTGTCGTTCTTCTCCGTGGCTTGGTGGGGTAGAAGCACCAGACCGGAAACCTGTAGACCTGGGTTCGGATCCCAGTAAAGCTAGAGAGGAATTTCTTTCATAGCTAAAGATTGTAGTCATTTTTGTTTAGACTAAGTAGATTGAAAGCCGCCATTCCATCGACAAAAAACTATTTCGCTACCCTAGTCATCAACATAACATAAAAACCCGAATTCTCAATAATTATGAATCATACTTGAGGTCCCTTATCAAAGAACCAGTTATAACTTTATGGGGCATAATGTCGGTGGGCCTCTGATTGTCGCTCAAATTCAAGCGGTAAAGGGTTCAAATTGGGTAAAGGGTTAAAAAAAAAGATTCAAATTAAACGTAATCTAAAATTGGTTATTCTCCTTGAAAATGAAGAAAAAATAATCTATTCATCATTAAATCACAGGTGCAAATAGGTGAATTTTTGTGAATGATAAAATATCTCACCAGAAGTTTTCTTCTCAAATATTGCAGCTATAGTTATCAGAATATGAATTTCACTATCGCAAAAAAAACCGGTAACAAATTTCCATGAAATGAACCGAATTTTAATTGCTATCCAAGATGAAATATTAAAGTGATGGCTTCTGAAAAAGTCTAGGCTTTTGTCGAGTTTTGCTCAGTTTGTGCTGGCGAGAAAATAAACATTAATTCAAAACTTTTTCATAAAGTCTCAATACAAAGGAATAAATTTGAGTTGAATATAAGAGCGAATCGATTTTGAAGCGCAACGATAACTTCGTGTCGCCATTCTCATACACCTTTTGTCAGCACTATGCATTTCGTGCACTCACTCCAGCGAGATTTAGTTTGGTGGCGATGAAAACTGCAAAGCGTCCAGAGAAATAAGGGGATGAAGTGGCGGGGGTATGGGGTTTAGGGTGACGCCTCTCCTACAATTCAACCCCTTCCTCCCACTCAGTTGTATGTATCTCACGCGCGCGCGCGCTAAGCGTAATGTATTCACCCTTTGAACCCAACGCCGGTTGGTTGTATATCTACAAGAGAATGGTCATTTGTTGGGTATATGCGTATCATCCTCCCATCTCCAGTGCAAGCAAACACGTACCTGTGAAAACGGCGAGGGCTCCAATAGTATGTAGCAAATTTAATGTCGCAGAAAATTATACACAGTTCTATGGCGAGACGTTATTTCCCGCTGGGGCGCGAGCGTCAACACCGAGATCATTTTCATTGACAGTGTTTTCCCTGGTGACCCAAACTTTATTTTCACGCTAAATACACGATGCTTCGTTACTGCCACTAATGAAAACCTTTTAAAATACAGGAAGGCCTCGATATTGAGTGTCCAGATGAAAGAACTGGTTATAACGTTCTGACGCTCAGAGAGGAGAGACCCCTTACGGCTTGAATTTCAGTGACAAAAATGGGCCTCCTCACTTATACCTGGACGCCAGAAAGTTATAATCGGTTCTGTTATACGGGACCTTCATTCTGATCATTTATCTGTCTGCTTTCTGTATTTTTCATTAGGTGATAATATCAGGGATCAAAATATTTCCTCTATTCCGCTGAGTTCCCCCTTTTTCCCATGTATGTAGCAAATTTAATGTACCAGAAAATTATACACAGTTCTACGATGAGACGTTATTTCCCGTTGGGGCGCGGGCCTCAACTACGAGATCATTTTCATTGATAGTGTTTTCCCTGGTTATCTAAACTTTATTTTCACATTAAATACACGATGCTTTATCACTGCCGCTAATGAAAACCTTTTCAAAGCACAGGGAGGTGTCGATCTTTAGGAACCGGATCAAAAAACGGGTTATAACTTTCTGATGCTCAAATCGGACAGGCCCCTTACTGCTTGAATTTTAAGGACGCCAGAAAGTAAAGTTACAACCGGCTCTTTGATTTGGGCCCATATATCATAGTGTTTCTCCTTTTTTTCAATATTCTCAAAAAACTTCCCCTTTGTCCTCTTTCAGCTTTGAATATGCGATATTTGAAAATACTATATTTACATTACGCAGGAAATTTTCTGATATTGGAAATGTGCATAAGAACAGTAAGAACCATTGTTCGCCTTACATTTTGAAAATTATTCGATTTAAAACTAGAATAGGCTACCGCGTCGCATGTAGTGAAAGTTTAAATTTGTTTAACATACAGTATTATATATTATAATTAATTTACTTTTTTAAATTTAAATTCAAAATGTCATTCAATAATTTTTCTCATTAAAATTAAATGTTTTGTTAGAGCTATAGTATAGAGCAAGACATACAACTCTAGGTGCGTCTATTAAAATAAGAAAACACATAGTTATAATACTATAATATAATTTCCAAGTGATTTATAAATGAATTAAATACAGAATAAAAGCAAAATATCTTAACATTAATATAACTATATTAGTGCAGCAAGTTTCAATTACCCGAAATTATACGCAGTGAACATTCTTAATGGCAATTATATTCTATGACGTCACGAATTACCTGCCGTCCCATGTATTTATTTTCCGCCTTCTTTTCTCCAAATTAAAGAAGATGTCTTACTGATCAGGAGTGGAAAACGACAAAAAATATATCAAGACTCCAGCTTTTGTGTATATAAAGCAATTTTATTCATTTTTAACTTCTAATGTGATTGGGCTTTAGTGTTCTAGCCGTTATCAACTGAGGGTATGAACACCCTATTCTAGTTTTATTAATTAATTCATTCAATCAGCAGTGTTCTGAGCGATATTCTGTCACACTGAAATATCTTCTTTAGTTTCAAAATAAGGAAGCGGAAAAGGAATACTGTGAAACCGGAAACACATTTGAAAAATAGAACAAACAATTCTATGTGCCAAGCAGAATTCTATTCTTGAACCTAAAAATATTAAAATTCATATTGAAGATGCATTGAATATACTGAGAAAAAAAAATTTATATAAGAAAAGAAGGAACTTTTTTTACGTCGAGTAGAGATTATCCTCGGGTCGTTGAACACAATAACTATGTGGAAGGGAGTTTGAAGTGCACGAAGATTTCATTTCAGTTGTATTGATTTCTTCATTATTTCTTTTATATTTTAAATTTTTATATTGAAATTCGCTCGCTTTTTCGACTGCCGTTAAAAGGAGTGAAAAAAACTTGTGAAAACTCTACAGGGATTTTTGTTTTTCTATCCAGGTTTGTCATTAGGGATCCCGGTGAATGCGCGTATTTGCCTTTCCCAGAAACGGCTTGTAAAAATATTTTAATGTATGCTTTGGCGAAATCACGTCCTCATACCTTGGTGTCCCGAGTCTGTAATTTCAAAAATTGAGTTATACTTTACGATCCGCTTCCGGGGACTCGTACACTTACTCAGAATGATCAATCGATTATGCGAGCTTCTGATGGTTCTGTACTTTTCTCTAAAACAAAAAAATTACACGTTCTATCCACAGTTATTTTTTACTCAATTCTGAAATAATATACGTAAAACGATATTCTGTAAAAAAATTAGCTGTAAAAAATAAAAGAGAAGAGTATAAGTAAGCACATGTTATTTCTAGGTAATTGAAGTGGAAGAGCTTGAAACAAAATTAACATTATGATTGTATATGAGAACTGATTAAGAGTTAGGTGAAAAATTATTTTATCGTAGAAACTCGTGAATTTAGGTTGTACTTATGTTTTACTTTTTATAATTCAAGTAATTATAAGCCATTCGTGTTGATATTATTTATTAGAGTTTAATTAGTAGTAAATTAGCATGAGCTTCAAGTTTTAATTCGAACGCAAGTAAAGCATTGAAAATGGAAAAATTATCAAACTTAAAATTGATTCACTTATAGGATTGAGCGATTTTAAGTCAAACAAAATTCAAACTAGAAAAATTCTTAGTTGATGAATTTTAATTTAAAGGCCTTCCTTGGAATGAAACAATTTTAAAGTGTAACGTTGAAAATTGTATGTTTTCAAAACTAAGGGGTTCCAGATTTTTAAATTATTCATGATTAAATCATGTTTCATTGAAAACGTTCTTAATGAAACGGATCTGAATTCAAATGTTGAAAAATGCAAGAGAATTTCACTTTCGAACCATTCAAAATTGAAAATTTTCCAATTGAATGAATAGTGAAATCGTTTCAAATATGGATCAAAAGTTGAATTGAAACCTTTGCGCAAAAAATAATTTCAGATTGAAACATTTAAAATTTGCAAATTGTATTTCAAAGATTTCATACTCAAATCATTTTTATTTAAACGCCAGAATTGCAAGGCTTCAAATTTTTATATTTTTTTAATTAAAGAAATATCAGATTCAGAATAATAAAATTACAACCATACAATTTAAAGCATTTAAGAACATGTATTACGTAGATCCCAGATAAAAATTGAGCTTTTTTTAAAATTATTGAGCTTTTTTATTTAAAGTTAATTCTTTTTATTTAAAAAGTCTACTATTATATTTTAGGTTTATACAATTAACCTTCTTTGGTAAAAAATTTTTTATAATTTGTGGAAGATTTAATTTTTTTTTTAATTCAACTATTTTGTTGAAAGGTTGCGTTTTTTGGTTGGAAATTTAATATTCTTCGCTTAAGAGTTAATTCTTTTCATTTGAAAAGTCTACAATATTCTATTTTTGGTACAGAATTAATATCTTTTGATTGAAAATTGTAAGCATTGATTGAAAATTAAATTGTTTTGTTGATAATTCAGCTATTTTGTTAAGAAGTAATCTTTTTGATCGAAAATTTAACTATTTTGTCGAAGATTCGTCTCTTTGAGTAGAAAATTCGTCCCTTTGAATTGAAAATTCATCTTTTAGTAGAAAAGTCGTATATTTTGCTTCAAATTGAACTCCTTTTAATTGAAAAGTATACTATTATATTTTTGGTTTAGAATTTATCTCGTTTGATCGAAAATTGAACTGTTTTGTTGAACATTCTTCTATTTGAATAGACCATCCGTCCTTTTAGATTAAAAATTCATCTTTCTTCATTGAAAATTCAACTGTCTTCTAAAAAATTCGTCTCTTTGGCTTCAAAGTTCAACTATTTGGTTGAAAATGCAACTGTTTTGATTGACGTTCAATCTTTTTTCTTTGCAAAGTCGATCATTTGGTTGAGGATTCATCTTCGTAAGTCGAAAATTCAACTGGTTTGTTGAACATTTGCCTTTTTGGATAGAAAATCTGTCCTCTTGGATTGCGAATTCAGCTTTTGGTAGAAAAGTTATCTTTTTTATTTGAAAATTCATTCCTTCCTTACCGACATCGAGACCATTCTATAGCTGTAGTGGTTCGGGGCCGTGCTAAGTTTCTAGAACATTTTTGATGACGTTACAAAATAATATTGCGTAAACAGCTTCATGGTAATTTGTTATCTCAATCAAGCATTTCATGTGAACACTTTGAAAGTTATATTTTCCTTTGTCCTTGCATTTTCTACTGCATCATATAGTTATGAGAAAAACAAAAATGATTTATTGCTTTTCTGTAGATAATACATTTAATCAAAAATGTGCGTAAAAGATGCAGGTGTACAGATGCGATTTCATATAGGGGGCTATGTATGGCATTATGTTTTATCCGTAAACTTAATTCATATCTTCCTTATAGATAATAAATTTCATTAAAAAATCTCCGTCTTTATTTATTTAGTGCGCAAATAACTCGTGAAAACATTTTTCTGCAGTCTAGAACCCTCTAGAAGTTAAAAGAAAGAGGCAGATATATTATTGCTAAAGACTATAAAATCTACCTTACCAACATTGAGACCATTCTATAGCTGTAGTGGTTCGTGTTCTCGTTAAGTTTCTGGAACATTTGATGATAACGCTATTGATACTGTTCAAGTTTGAGAACCGAATTTTACGTGTATCTAGATGTATCGATTATACATGTAGAACCTCCTAGAACTTGAAAAATTATAATCGATATACCTAGAAGCACACAAAATTCGTTTCTTACAATTGCACAGTGTCACTTAATGACGTTATGAAAAATATTCTATAAGCTTATCACGGACACGAGCCTTTACAGCTGTAGAATGTTATCAATGTTGGCAAGGTAAGTTCCGTTTTCTCTAATAATAATATATCTGCCTCTTTGTTTCAAAGTTCTAGAAGGTTCTAGACTTGAGAAGAATGTTTTTCACAAGTTATTTGTGCACTAAATAAATAAAGACGGGGATTTTTAATTAAATGTATTATCAACGTATAAGGAAGCAATACATCAAGTTTACAGACAAAACTGAATGTCATACATATCCCTCTGTGTAAAATTGCACTGGTACACCTGCATCTTTTGCGCATTAGCAATAAATCAACGCTGTTTTTCTCATAACTATATGACGCAGTAGAAAATGCAAGGGCAATGCATAATATAACCTTGAAAGTATTTACGAGAAATGCTTAATTGAGATCATAAGTAACCCTGAAGCTGTTTACGCCATATTATTTGGCGACGCCATCAAGAATGTTCTAGAAACTTAGCACGGATACGAAACACTTCAACTATAGAATGGTCTCGATGTGGATGAGGTAGTAATCTCTTTTTTGATTTGTAAATTCAATTATTTGCACTCAGAAAGCGATTTCGTTGATTCAGTCAAAAAATTGGTTTGGCAAGTTCAGCTATTTGGTTTTGAATGCATCTTATTTGTTGAAAGTTAATTTTTTGGTTGAAAACTCACATATTTGGTTGAAACTTCACCTTACTTGGTTGCAAATCAACTATTTTGTTGAAAATTTATTTTTTTGGGTTTAACTGTTCAATGTTCTCTCAAATATTCGGCTTTTTAGCTTTAAAACTCAACTCTTTTTTCAGAAAATTTCAGTAGTTTTTTGCGAATTTGGTCTGTAAAGTCTGAAATTATTTAGACTTTTTTACTGTTAGATATTTCGACGAATAAAGAATAATTCTTCATGGAAATTTGGTGAATCTAGTTGTTTTGAAAGAAATTGTAATGAGGAGGGTAGGAAGTATTGAGGCAGTAAGAACGGATAAAGGATGTTTTGATCAAGGAGAAGATTATAGAGTTTGATTAATTCTGTGAAGTGCTGAATTGGTGAAGTATACGATATGACACAGAGGTTGTTGATGCGACGTGTCGCGTCGTCTGCTATCGCACGTGACTATAATCTCGTGATTCCAGCGTGAATAAAGGCTTGATTGGCCGCACAGCAGCAGCATTACACTGCGTTCTGCGTGTTTGCAAGCGATCCTCGCTTTCGTCCTGGGAGTCGGGGCACGCCCTCGTGTAATTTGGTTATTTGACAAATTTCGTTGTTAACCGCGTGCTCTGTCGCGGTTAATGAAGCCTATTTTGCGGAGAAAATTCTAAACCGCGACCCGTGCCGCCCGTGCTTTGCGTTTGCTCGGTAACGTTCACTAGAGCACGTGGCTGGCTACTTTTCAATTATCCCTCCACTCCTCCGTTCAAAATCAACCTAACAAGAAATTATGGCTACACGTAATCGCACTTTCTATTCAATTTCATAACCCAACCTAGCTCTCATATTTTATGTTTCGTACTATTATTCACATCAAGCATGATTTATCCCCTGAAATTGCTGTCTTGCAAGTCGCCAAAGCTTATATTCTATCTCTCATCATGTATAAATACGCAATTATTTACTTCAAGTAGGGATTCGATAGTTTTAATTCACTTTTTTTAATGCAGCACAAATAATGGAAGGGAAATCCTCAAAATCCTAGAAATTTCAGGGAATTTTGTTGGTCAGACAAAAGTCAGGGAACTTTTTCTAACGGGCCTAAATTTGATTTAACAATTGCAACAATAAATTATGCAATTATGTTTTTTCATTGTTTCTCAGGAAAATATATTTTATTGATAATATTAATATCAGGGGTGCTACATGTCAGTGAAAGACAGAGAATGTCAGAGAAAACCTGTCAGTGAATTTTCGTTGAACTGAATTTGAAGTTAATTTTATTATTGTGTTCAAAATTCAACAATTTCGTTAATAAGTCATTCTTTTGTTCTGAAAATCCATCTTCTTTGGTAGCAATTGAATCTTTTTGAGTCAATAATTACAGCCATTTGTTTAAAAATTATATGTTTTGGTTGATGATTCAACTATTTTGTTGAATATTCGACTTTTTCGGTAAGGAATTAAATTTGATATATGTATATAAAGTACCATTTCTATACTGGTAGATATTTTTAAGGACTATAAAAACATTATTTATAAATAACTCGCCTAATGCTTTTTTATTTATTCCTGTTTTTTTTAATTTTCCGATTTTTTAATCAATTTAGTTCATTGCAATGATTGCAATGTAACCATTCATAGATATTGATAATTAAAGAGATTATTCAAGTATCATGTAATGTTTTGAATGAGTGTAACGTCATAATTACTTTAAAAATGCGATACTTAATACTTGAATGGCTCCATATTAAGAAAAATTAGATCTGGAAAAATATAGAGATACCTGGAAAAAACCTGGAATTTTCAGGAAATTTTCTTTAGAATTTGAGTAGACTTTATATCTTACTAAAGCAAGTTTAGATTTGTATCTTGAATATTTGAAAAAATTATTATTCTACTAAATACTAAGGTGTATATTTATTTTCTGTTTTAGGTGCGTATGAATCACACAGTGGATTATTTTCTTTTTAAAAACAGAGTTCGATGATCGGATTAGTATGTAGCAGGTAGTATTTGACAGTTTCAAGCCCTTTAAATAAACATTTTTTCATTTAGAGTTAAATTTTTCAATCGAATTAAATTTAAATGATAATTATAAATATGCATTGAATTTTAAGCATGGAAATAAAATAAAATTAAGTACAATTTTTGTTTTAGTTTTTATTCAAATACATGGACTTCTGCAAAAAATTTAAGAAACGATTTATTAATTGTTTAGTATTATTAATTTATTTAATTTTTCAATAGTGATAATTAATATATATTCCAGTATATCCTGCAATCATTTTCTTGTGAAAGCTCCTAAAATTAAACATATTATTTGAATTTTCAAATACGTGCACTGTTAAGAAATTACTCCAGAAGAAAAAAAAGGAAGATGAAACCCACCTTCAAAACTTCGAAGTCAGAATTTTTTGCAACGTTTGAGTCGTCACATTGTAGTAGAGATTTTTCAATTTTTTAAATATTGCTAAAATTGTTTTCTAAAATATGCACACTACATCTGGAGATATCAAATTTGATCTGCAACCAATTTTTTATTGCGGGGGTAAAAAACGAGGGTGACTCGAAGAGGTAGGGGCATGAAACTTATTTGGGCATCTTTGGATAAATGAAAATCTTCTAAGCCATAAAATTTTAGGTCTGGGAGTTAAGGTATTTTTATGCTTTTTTCTATTATTAGGGGTTGAACTAGGATATGTTCCGGAAGACTTAGGGAGTTCATACCTTTTTGGTATCATGTTGGCACCCATTGATCGTATTATCAACAGTAAATTTTTACATCTGGAATTTGGATCATTTTTCATGATTTTATCAATTCTTAGGGGTTGCATAGTGATGTTTTACCAGAAGAGATAGGGGTACGGTATCTCTTGGACCTAAGTTTGGTACCAAATAACCCTGTTATAACAGTAACATTTTAGGTCTAGAAGTTATGTTATTTCTTATGATTTTTTTCGATTCTTAGGGGTTTAATTGGGGTGTGTTCCGGAGGTACTAGATACGATCTAAACTTCAGCGAGGTAACAAGTCTGTTGTTTCTTAATATTGATACAGATTTTCGTATCAGTTAATACCGTTTATGCAAAAACGCTACTTTCAGATTGAATATGTACAATTACATTTTTGGTTGGCGATCTACGGAGTTACCGTAAATGAATTTCCCGTTGAAACAAATTTTCAGTGACCCGTGATTGGAAATTTATGTAGTGTACCTGAAAATTCAGTTACTTGTAACTCTCTCCACAGTTAGAATTCAGGGTGGCGGATGGTTTATTCAGTTTGTATGTAACTGAAATTTAGTGCTTCGTATCTGCAATTAATAATAAAATGACCGTATGATGGAGAGTAAACTAAATTTCACTTACCCTCGTAATTTAATCAAATTCCTCAAATTGCATAATGTTTTGCTCAGTGGCATTATGAAAAAAGAATTTAATTGTAATTTAGATCTTCCTTTGGAAATTAATTATATTTAATTTTGATGATATTTTATAAAGGTAATATTATGCATCTACTTTAGATATAATTCAATTAATCTGTGTAACCTGTAATTTTTGTTTTACAGTATATAATTCTTTGATAAAGACTTGATGTCAAGTCGAAGCATGTTGGCCATTTTTTAATCAAAATTTTAACGTAAAAAAACGTGCTAGACCTCAATAAAATTGATTAATATTGTTATTTTTTTATTTCTCATAGTAATTAATTTTTTTTATATTCTACCTTTTTAATCAGAATAATATGTTTAAAAATAATATTTTTCATTTACAATTTACCAATGTCGTAAATAATTACTTCACTGTCATGCAGTAAAACTTGGAATTCAATTTAAATAGTGAATGATTTAACTACTGATGTTTCATTATCCTCGAAGATCATTTTATGCTGAAAGTTCGCAATTCTAAGTTCAAAATTAGTAAATGTTATTTTAGTCCGAAACTTGAAGAATAAGTTTTCTGCAAAACTTAAACCAGTTATGTACCTTTGCGTTCTACAGACTGAATTTGATCCAAAAGGCGAGCGCCAGAAATTATTACGCTTAGGAAGTTTACTTGCATTCTACAAAAATAAAATCAAAGTGTTTATTTTCTCATAAGGTAAAGATTTATACCAATTAGTTAAATCGCGTTTTCGTCTGAAAACTGTCAATAATTTTAGAAATTTCTAAACTTCAATCAATTCAGCCATTAATAACTGAATGGATGTATTGTCGAAATGAATTAAGTTTTGGTCGCACTAACAACAGAAAATAATAAAAATGCTGACATAATTTAACTCGATGTGCATATTTTATTCAGTTTTAAAGATAGGTAAAAATTTACATTCTTTCATTTACAAAACAAAATCAGCAAACATGTTACCACAATTGTGTCATATTTAATTTTGTTTAACCGAAACTACAGCATTTTATAAAATTATTCATTACTATACTGAGTTTTGTACCCTGTCACAAACTGCAATGAAAAAATAATTCATTTTTAAAACGAAAGTTTTGTATTTATTGTTTCTTGAATTATACAAAGGTTTTTTTAAAGACGATTTCAAACATTCAGTTTAATTTTACTTAAAATATTAATTAATATTAACTTTCTATGAAGTAAATAATACTTTATAGTTCATTCTGTCGAATTTTGTCTACAGGAAAATTGAATTAATTGAAATAAATAAATATAAATATTTGAATACCTTTTTAAGATTTTGTCATCAACCTATGTACTTAAAAACAATTATTTTGATTATTTTAAAATATAAATATATGTTTTATGTCTACAAAAATTCAAAATAGCCTAGTAACAAATTTTCTGGGGAATAAGAATTGATTAACTTTTTAAAATGTATTGTATATTTCCCTCAAACTATTTTGAATACCTACTTATTATAATTAATACTTTAAATCAATATTTAAAAATTTAGAAAAATAGTAAATACCGATTTTGAACGCTTAAAAGCAGGCATTTCTAAAATACAAGCATGGAAAGCTGAACGGTCCTGAGTACAATTCTTGACGAAACTGAGTTTTCTTAAAAAATCTAGTAAATAGTGAAATTCAAACTAAATGAATGAATTATACCTACTAAAATCTTCCATTTTTTAACAAGTCGACGTTCGTTACACGATTTGGGCAAGTATTTAACAATTAGATATATTATCAAATTTAAAAATTTCTTTAAGATCCTACAACTTTTTCTCTTTTTCTGTTAACTAGTGTTATTTATTTAAAGAATGAATGAAAATATGTATTTCATATGCTTTTATCAACGATTTATGTACTACTTTTATTCGTAATACCAGGGAAAGCTAAACGGTGCTACGTCCATCGACATTCCCATTAGATTATTATTATTAAATGCGCATGAAGTGCCATATAGTTTTTCACACAACGGTTATTAAATTGATGAATCCACCTATACAAGAAAACGATTATTATTTACTCAGTCGATTGGACCATCAATTGTAGAATTATTATTGGTTTGGAAGGTCATTATTTCTGCGTGTAAAAAACATTTCTACTATTTCAAGAAATGTTGGAATTTAATAACCATACAAAATTCCCAATATCGTAAACAGGATTATTTTTCCTTTCAAATAATTCTTAATTTTTTAAAATTACATTAATGAAGCGACAATCCTCTAATTCTTATTATTCTCAGAAATGCAGAACTCTCTAACAATGGAGCAACTCAAGTATCCAACCCCATCTTCTGGAATCTTTCCCCTCAAAACAGTTCCATTTCCGAATCGGTTCCCTTTATCTTTCACGCCAGCTTTGTGACAAGCGATTTCGACACGCGCGCAGCGAATTGAATTCAACAATCCCTAGACTCTGTTTCCGTGGGTTGATAACAGACGCGTTTCGAGTTTGTTCGCCAGCAAAAAGACTAAATGTCGTTTCCACAGCAGGGAATGAATATCAACTGCGAGTGCTAAAATTGTTATGCCTCCGCAACATTTGACCTCACACTGCCCTTTTTTTCGGTGCACCCCACGAGTATCGCATGCATACATACATATTGTTACACATATAAACATATACATAACCATTATACGTATACATGTGTATACATATTGTTATAGAATGTACATTGTACATGTTTCCCCATTGCTATACGGACGAGTGTCCATATCCTATTTGCACATATGTATATACACTTGTGTACATATACATGGCATGCACAATAGCGTTAATTGGAAGACAAGGCTATATAGGAACCACACATACCGAGCATGGACGGTGGAGTACCCCAACCCCATCCCCCATAGAACAGCCCCCGAGGCCGGCGGTCCTTCGTGGGAAACAAGCGTCCTGTTCGCCACTGCCTTGGGCCATATCCCCCCACCGAAAATGCGCATGTGCGTGCATTTGTTGGTATGTACCAGTAAATTAGTGTGCGTGGGAGCACATGCTGCCGCGTGATACGTTATGGACAACACAGTGCGCGAATAAATGGAGCCACATATTGGATACATGTACATATTGTACATACATATACATATGCCTGTACATGTTGATGTACAGGTATATACACCGAGATGATGACAATAATGGCCTCGGATGTATTCGTGAACGACTACGATCATCATGCCGCTATTGGTACTAGTAAATATGTTTATAAAATATAAACAGAAAACGGCACTTCAAAGCATCCCAATGAGCATGAGTACATCGCACCGCTCGCGGTAAATGATCTGCGATGATGCCGGGGATGGTGAATTATATTTTTCGATAAATATTCCTCTCGATATATGTATAACGCAACTGAAAGTCCCCCGATGCGTATCACGATACGCGCTGAAATTGTGCCGCGAGCGTATGGAAAAATGTACAATTTCCCTTTTCTAGGAAAGAGCTTCCGTGCTGGAATTGAGGTGCGGAGTGGTGAAGCTTTTGCGTAAATACCAAGAGGCGTAACTAGTTTACCATGAAACCCCTAGCTCGCACTGCTTTCAACTTTTCAAACGGAGAAATTTGAAAAGTTCCGAGAGTTGAAAGTGTCCTTGTTCGAATGCTGTCAAATTTCTGGGATCAGGCGTTAAGTAGTTTTGAGAGTTTAGTTCCAACCGATGTGCACAAAGCGATTGCTGGATGACTTTTAATTGAGAGGTTTGGAAATTGAAGGGTTTTATTTCAGGGCGGCCGATTTTTATTGAAATATTCGGTCGATTGTAGCTAGGATTTCAAGTATTTTGAACTGGAAGGTTTAGGAAATAAACAAACAAAAAGCTTGTGTTAATTTCACGCAAAGAGAGAGGGAGAGAGCATACACTGTTAGAAATATTATTAAATTTAATATACCCATGTGCATTAAAATTAATATATCAATCATATGAAATCGCCATTAAGAGCGTGTATATTAAATTTCATATACATTCATGTTAATCACTTACAAGAAAAATCAGATAATTCCATTTTACACATATTCAAAATAAGTTCAACGTGAATTTTCGACTATAAATAATAAAACATGATACCTTCTTCCAGTTAATCAAAAATATTACTGGATTTTAAGTCGAAAAGATCAATTAAGCAAACAAATAACAGACCTAACCTACAATCAACTGTACTAGCATTAAATTTCTACTATTTAGACTGGATTTTGGAAAAAGTTCCACCTGTACGTCGCACTTTTATTATAAATAACAATTCAGTCGACGAATTCTAGATTATTAATTTAATTGCGAATATTTTACAAGATTTAAGGAAATGTAAGCACTTTAAGTTTTCATGCACACTGCTATACCGACCTGTATATTAAATTTAATACACATGTATATTAAATTCACTACACCCATGTATGTTACATTTCAGTAGCGGTAGTGCATATTTGCTTCACACACATGTATATTAAATCTCATACAGATTTTTCTAACAGTGTACGGTTCTTCTGTAGATTTTGTTGGAGACCTGGCTTTTTGTAATTTGTAGAATTATACATACTTGGGATTTATAATTAGGGCGGATGGGAAAAAAAATGTATATCAAAATGGAATCATATGTAAGCGTTTTCTGTAAGAATAAGAATCATTACTCTATTTTTCTTCTTTTTTTTCTCAAAATTATAATCAAGCGCATCGGTCATGAACGGTATTGAAAAAAGTGTTATACAAAAGTTTTACCTAGATAGAAAAAGGAGACCGTATTTTCTGTTTCCGGACTTTTTTTTATATCCAACCGTTTATGAGAAAAACAAAGAAATCCGAAAAAATAGATAGTGAATAAAATATTTTTCCAATTTTCGAAATTCATCTACTTCACAGGTAAAAACATGAATAAACTAAAAGTTTGCCTCTGAAAAATTAGAAATCGTTATTATATTTTATTACGTCTTTTTTCATATAAGGGGTCGTGCATAAATTACGTAACGCAATTTTCCGACAATTTTGACCCC
>CAKNXH010001128.1:455529-616791 GCA_932178445.1 Andricus quercusramuli | reverse complement strand
AAAACGTGGATTTCAAATATGTATCCACTTTTATATATTTATTATTTATATATCGCCTAACGTTCCTCAAATGAGTTTTTGAAAAAATCTGCTGAAACAGAGTTGAAACCCTAGTCTTATTGTGCATATTGTCGATAATTTAGACCATTTTTTAGATGAGAAAGTTAATAATATAAATACTAAAAAATATTCGTATGATTCCAATTTGAAATTGGACGATTGTAAGCCCTGAAAATAAAAGCTTATAAATTTGGAGGCATTGTATTTGATATGTTAAATTTGAAAAAGTCGCATAATTTATTAGGAAAATAGCCCATTTTATAAGTTATGCTTATAACTAATTATTTACGATAGTTAAACAAACTAAGTGTTTCAAGAACTGAAAAGAGGAAAATGGCACTGCCCTGCAAATTACAATTTTTTGGATGCGAATAAGATGGCACCTAGTGTTTCAGAATGGATTTTTCGTGCCGAGCACGAATTTGTGTTTAGCACGAAAAATGCATTCGGAAACACTAGGTGCCATCTTATTCGCAAAACTCATGTAGGGCAACGTAATATAGCATCCAATTACGAATTGTTTTCACTTTTTAAGAAATTTTATAAGAGTAAAATCAAACCCTTAAAAAAACATACTTATACATTATGTGAGATAAGTGGTTCACTCATTGACATAAAAGAGGTAGTTTTTGATGCGTAATGGTGTCTTATGTCAACTCTGTTATATCTCAAATTTTTCTACTAATGCTTTTCATTATTTCACTTGAAAGAAATAAAATATTTGCATTAGAAACTGTAGAGAGTTAAAAAAAATTATTTTTTGTTCATAAAAAGGTGTTTTTTAAGTTTCCGAGGATGTATTTCATCCTTAGAAAAAGACAACAAAGCTAGTGATTGATTGCGTATTATTTGCGTCTTACTGTTATCAAAGGCTTGTATAGCATGTAAAATATGTAGTTCACTCACTGATAAGTGTGACCTTATGCTAATGTGTAATCAAACTTCAAATCACTCCACGTTTACAATCATAATACTTTAATGTCCCTTATGTACCTTGTACAACTAGTGCATATATTAGCGAGTGGATTTCTGAAAAATCATCAGTTGCCCTTTACGAAATTCTGTGTCAGTTTTAGCTATACTCAAGAAGAAAATGAGGATAGTTCTCGGTGCCCTAATCGTCATGTTTATTCTTTTATTCTCCTTTGTTGGTAAGTATAGTCGCCAAAAAGACTTCAAGTGCAAAAAGTCTACCAAACCATTAGTTATTTGAATATAGACTATTTCTGGGCTAACTATACGTTAACTGGAGTTTTTTGAGTACTTAGGGGTGTGAGTCTTACCTTAAATAGAATTATTATTATTACTATTATTATTCCGGTATTTAGCCAATTTCTATATTCCATCAACATCTAAGATATGAAGAGTTTCGTTTACCAGCAGATTTTTCTCACGAAATGTACTGTTTGCTTACCAGCTTTCAGTGTATAGATATTATGTGAAATTTAATTTACGGAAATTTCTATAAATAACCGATCACGCACATAAAAAGGTTTCATTTTTAATAATACAAACATTAAAAGTAATGCAGTTAGCTTTTAGTTTTCACATTGATCATGACAGTGAACGTAGTTGAAGTTCAAAATAAGTTTGTAAAAAATAATCTGAAAAAATTGAAATCCTACTATTGTCTTTGCGATCGATACACTTACGCTGTTTTATTCTTTACGCTTTAATTATTTTAAAAACATTTTTAACATTGTGGATTCATAAATCTCGTTTTTCATGTGAGAGAAATATCATTAGGTATATCATCCAAAAGGAAAAAAGTAAAGATTGAGCAACTTCCTGATAATCATGCTGAATCATCAGGTATGAACTCTAATCAGGGATTGACATTGCCAAGTATTAACCAGAACAGCAATGAGCATACTGGAAGGTTCAAACAGGAACTCATCCCTGTAACCGAAAATTATAATCAAAATGTGAATAATTATGGACATTATGAGAATGATTCATATAGGCCTGTTTTTCAACAAGAAACTCCAAATTACAACATTGGACCTTTTACTGAACCCCCAAGTTTACACTCGGATCCATACACTGATCGAAACGATTTATATGGTTACCTGCATCAACAGTTGTTTCAAAAATATTATGCTGACAAGCCTCATCCTCTAAGTGAATCGGAGTATGCAAGTATGCGTGTGTTGAATGAATATTATCCACATGGATCTCCTTCAACTGACAAGCGCCGAAATTAAATGGATTTTTCCAAACAACCGGTTTTTCGCAGTTATAATTAAAAATTGACCCGTTGACTCGATTTTCGACGTAGAGGGTATCTTTTTGAATTTAAAGCATTGGGAATTTATTCGTCCATCTACGGAATAAATATATTTATGCTACTTTCATGTACTCGACGTGGTTATTTTATAATACAGCAGAGGTTATGAGAAATGTATGTTTCCTTTTTTAATTCCTATCCCAGGCCGCCCCTGTAGATTGTTTAAGCTCGAAGGCGAAAAAGAAATTCCTGAGTGTTAAGTCGATGCAACGCGAAAAAGTAGCGTATTGGGATCCTGAAGAAGTATAATTAATTTGTAATCGATAGATATGCAGCTTGGTTACCTGCGCCCGAGAAAAAGGTTAAAAGTTTCTTGTTTGCATTGTATTTTAGAAAATAGTTGTTCAAAATACGGAAAAAATTGAGAATACTTTTTTTTGCCTTCAGGAATGTAAAAGGAAATTAAAATTCTAGTAAATTTAACAACTCTGCAAATAAGACATATTTTGAACATTTCCTTCGAGTGTGGGTAATGAAGCTGCACAATGCATATATATAGTTAAAAGTTTGTCATAAGAACATCCGCAGGATTTCGCCGGGAGCGGGTGCTAATCTGAAAAATTGCACCCCCCCCCCCCGCGAAATCGCGGTAAAATTTCAGCTGTAACCACGTCTCACAACCGTGAGATAGGTGGTTACAGTCTGCGATGAATTCTATACGATGATCCGGCAAAAGTCTCTTGCACCTTGAGGACACGGAGCGACCCAAGGATGACCGCCGTCTGCATTTTCCCCGCAAGTGTCTCAGCATTTTGTTAACACAGGGATGCTTTTCAGGCTATTAACCAGTGAAACTTTGGCCCCTCCAAGAACGCCGATGATTAAGACGATTAGCTTAACAGAATATTCGGGGTATAACCGTCGCAACTTCCTTATAAGATCTTTATACCTCTCTTTCTTTTCTTTCTCCTTGGCTGTGACGTTTTTGTCAGCTGGTGCCGAAAATTCGATAACGAACATGGTTCGTTTCTCGAAGTCAAGGAGAAATATGTCAGGCCTCGAGTATTTGGGCCAATTCCGTACGAGTGACCGAGATGGTAATAAAGCACTCTTGTGCCGCATTGTGCCTTTGGATGTAGGTAGTTCCCGCATGAGTTGGTCAACTAGATAGTATGTGTCCTAGATGATCGGGGTGTACATGACACGCTCTGCAGCTATCATCGGGAATATCTTGGCTCAAAATATGACGACGGTATGCTAGAGTGGAAATGACACCGTCTTGACATGCCAAAATGAAACCCTACGTGCCCGACTTCAATCCGGATGATTTAAGGAAAGCATACGTTATCTCATACGACATCGACTGATCCTCCACATTTCTTTGGAAGATGCCGTGCATTCTCTTGTCGAGGAGCTCTTCACTGAAGTTTTTCTCCTGTACTTTCTTAATCCAGGCCTTCAGAAGTGAGTATTCAAGATGGATAAGATTTTATGCATTTTGCTCACCCCTGGTATTTAAGTCAAGACCGAGTGTCTCAGCAGCATCCTCCGCTGCTTTGTACAGAAACGCCCTTTTGCCCGCTTCTTCATGTTTCCTGACAATTTTAAGAATAGGATCTTGTCCATTTGCAACTATATGTGCTGTACCCAGAATAATCCTGTTGTGAATACATTCAAAATTCAGTATTCCGCGACCACCTAGGCGGCGTGAGATGTAAAGTCGCGGAACAGAAGACTTAAGGTGCATGCTTTTGTTCATATGCAAAAACTTTCGCGTCCCGATATCAAGGGAGCTGAGTTCGTCCTTCGTCCATGAAACCACTCCAAATGAATAGAGTACTACCGGGACGGCAAGCATGTTCTTTGCAGATACTTTGTTCTCAGCTGACAGTTCAGAAGACCAAATCTGCGGGATGAGACGTTTGTATCTGCTTCGGAGAGTATCCTTTATAGATGTCACGTCCTGAATGCGGCTCTGTGGCACGCCCAGGTATGTATAGGTCTCTCCAGCGCTAAGGTGTCGTATAGCGCTTCTGTCGACGAGCTCAGGGTCTTCGGAGATGTCATTAAGTTTTCCTTTCTTCAAATTAACCGTGGCGCATTTCTCTAACTCGAACTCCATTCCAATCTCTTGGGTGTACCTTTCGATAATTTTTGGAGCTTGATGTAGTTTCTCTTTATTTCTAGCATAGATCTTGAGATCGTCCATGTAAAATACATGAGTGACCTTATGCTTTCGATCTGCAGGTTTGCCACAGAGGTACCCTTCGGAATGACGAAGTGCGAGAAACAATGGCAATATTGTGAGGCAAAAGAGAAGAGGGCTCATGGTGTCGCCCTGAAACACACCTCTATGAAAGGTGACACTGTTAGTGATCACACGATGTTTTCCAGATGAGATAATAAATTTGGTTTTCCAAAGCGGCATTAATCCCTCTATGCACCTCACGATGTGTGGATGAACCTTCAAGCTTTCCAACAGACAGATGATAAGTCCATGGGAGGTTGAATCGAAAGCTTACCGGTAATCAATCCAGGCCATCCATAGGAATCGCGATAGGATGCTGCGTCTTTACAAGCACATCTATCGATAAGCAGGTCCTCCCGACATCCTGCTACGCCTTTCTTTGAGCCGCGTTGTTCATACATCTCTCGCCACACAGGTCCAATTGTCCGAACAATCCTATCATTTAGGATAGCTTTAATGATCTTTACAGTGTGTTCACACAAGTTATTGGCCTATAATTCTTAGGGTCAGGAAAGTTGCCCATCTTCGGCAGGAGCACTGTGCGCCCTTCGACCAACCCCTCCGGAATAGGTTCTTCCGACTTTAGATATAAGGTGCAAATTCGGGCCAGATGCTGGTGGGTTGAAGGAAACTTCTTCCACCAGAAGGTCTTGATACCATCTGGACCGGGAGAGGAATAGTTCTTTATGCCTCTTGATACGTTTTTCACCTCCTCGGTAGTGATAGGTGGGCATTCCTCCTCAGCTGTTATGAGGGCATTGCACAGCTCCTTGAAGCTATTTATGTCTCTTTAAGTGGATGTTGCACCTCGTAGACTTCTCTCCAAAATGCTTCGACCTCCTCTGTTTTGGGCGGATGGTCTACAGTAATTGGAGGGTCTTAGAAGAGTCGAGATGTGTCAGACAAAAACTGTTGACTTTCTCTCACCCACCTCTCCCTCCGCTCTAGACTTCCCTTAGCGTTAGATAGTACTCGTATTCTGTCAACAATATGCTGCTTGATGGTCAGTAGCTTTGACTTGTTGATTGTGTAATGACGGATCTGCAGTTTGTGCGGGAACTTTCGAACCTTGGCAGTGAAAGTCCTGCCAGATGTTATGTAGTCAATTACACACTGAATGCGGGCGCGTACTGTCTTGCTCAGCCTATCTTTGTGCTGAGTTGATGTATTCGTCTTTTGGTCTTATGATTAACCGTTTGTTTTGTTTTAAGGTTTACATCTGCCAAAGTTCTCGCTGCATTGTACACACCACAATCAATAGTCCAGAGGTCGGAATCTTCGGAAAAATCTCCGCGAAGCTCATCATCCAGTTCAGTCAGATCTTTGGGCTTGGGAGAAACCTGAATGTTGATATTTCTCCGAGTCCTGAAGTATCGTTCTTCGTCTATTGGATGCCTGTTCGCGGTTGGTCTCAGTGTCGCCACTCTTTCTCTGTTGCCGGTTTGTTCTGGCTGCGGTAGAGTAGGCGCTCCGCTTACATAGCCCCTTTTTCGGAGTTGTTCGGCATGGTTTCGCAGACGTTGACGCGAAAAGTGCGAGAGCTCCGGGTGTTTCTCGCACCACAGAACCTGCCGTCGTGCCATGTAACCTTCTCGCTCGGAGGCCATACTGCTATCGTAGCACTCTAGCGTGCCGTCATTGAGTCGATCCGTCCACCCAAAAGTATTGAGATTCCGCCGGTCCATCGCATTGACTCCGTCTTGATTGGCTCCCCCAACTCTAGGGTAGTCGGCATTGTTGTCCGACCCATTGTTGAGAGCACTGCGCGTTCGATTGTTTTGAACCGCACTTACTACAACTATGTTTGGTGTTGTCATTGTTGTTCCCACGAGCAGCTAGGGAAAGGGTTCGTCCATCCTTGTAGATTCCCGCGTGAAAGGATAAGGCTGGTATTCCGAGAGGTCGCCCGGTATCTTAGGTCACCGTTTGAGACACCTCACCCAGGTGTCATTCAGCTTTCGGCGCGGTTGTAACGCCTTCGCTTAGGGGTTATTCCTTCGGGACCATCCCTGGATAATTGTCCGCGACTGCTTATTAATTATTGTAACCATATTCAGCATGTGAAATATGTGTTTCATTCATAGATAAGATAAGAAAGTTTACTTGATACCAACACATCGTTTTTCAACTCAGAAAATTTTTCTTTTCATCAAAAAAATGATATATTTGACACAGGGTTACAAAAATGTTTCTTTGATTCAAAAAAACATTTTTCAGAGTGTACCAGCAAGTTTTTCTTATGACATGTAGTGTTCGCTTGCCAGCTTTCAGCGTGAACATAATGTATGAAATTGGATTTACCACAATTTCTATAAATCACCGATCGCGAGTGTTTAATTTAAGCTTTTTTTTATTGATTACAGTTTTACTATTTTTTGGCACATTGTTAACATTGAAATTTCATAAATCTCGTTGGACATTTGACAGAAATATCATCAGGTATGCTACCCAAAGGGAAAAAGGCAGACTCAGCGACTTTCTGATGAGCATTCTGAATCATCAGGTATGAAATCCAATCAGGGATTAAGTCTGAAACTTAATAGCGAGGGCGAGTTGGAACTTTTTGATGAGCTTACTGGACGTTTCGCAAGTGAACGTCCTCTACATATGTGAATAATTATGGACCTCCAATGCTTCGATGGGAATTCTACCTATAGGCTTATTTTTCAACAAGACAATCTAAATTACATTAATTGTACAACGTACACATATTGCTGATATTCAAAATTTCCAGGAGAGTCGTCCGCACATTAGTCCCCAAGATTCAATAGGGAATGAACATCAACGTTTGTTTAAACAATTTTATTACAACAATCATCATCCACCAAATTCATTAGACTATGCAGCTTAAAATTTCGTTTTAAGTATATTATAACCAATATGGTAAACCTCCATATTAAGGGATCATCCTGGAGCTTCTGGATCTAGCGCTTGCCAATTTTAAATGCGTTTTTTTCTGAAAACCTGTTTTCTCGTAACTTCAATTTTCAAATCGCCCTGGTGAATCGTTTCCCAACCTAGAGGGTTGTTTTTGTCTTAAAAATTTTAGGAATTTCTTTTGGTATCTTTTTATGTACTTAAATCCATTCTATCAACATACGCCCTTTTCATAGATATAGAAATAATCTACACTCAGAAAACGGTTTGGCTGAAATCAACAAAATTTGTGTCAGTTCTACCATAGAATATGGTTATTATATGGACAACATAATATTTGGCCGACAAAACTAATTTTTTGGTTGTTTTAACCACATCTTTTGGTAGATGGAGTATTTGGTTGGGTCAAGAAAATATTTTTCTGAATCCACCAAAATTGGTTTGCTTCAACCAAATTTTCATGCATATCCATGAAAACCGTTTTCTTTTTTTCAAGACAAATTTTTCCAACTTTTATCTAATATTTTTTGAAGTAAATATATTATTTACTAACAGTATTGTATCCATGATGTTCTCTTTTTAATCACATTTCTTTATTATATAGTATATAAGCTGTTATGAAAAAATCGATGTTGCCCACTTTTCATTCCACTTTTCATCACGATTGGCGAGTGGCCCTCGGTTTATAACATTGTTAATAGCAATAAAAATAATTTATCGTTATTCAAGTATCTACACAAATGTATAAGATTAGTTATTAACACTTGATTACTTTAAAAGAATAATGTTTACTTGTTACAAAATAGACGGAAAATAAATTGTTGTGAATGCTTCACAGATTTCAGGTATCTTGTAATGAGTCCAAGTATTTCTCAAAAAACGGTATACTTTTCAAGGGATAAACCTTTTCTTTCCCCATTTGTGTGATCAAATAAAAAAATAACAAAACACTTGAATCTGAAATTCGTTTATTTTGATATTTTAAACCATTTACATTCGAAACTATTACCATTCTTGAGTTTAAATAATAAATTATTCACTATTTCTGTTTGAAAGTTGAACAAAACAAAAATTTAAACAACAATTCTGAATATTTAAATCTATAATTAATTCATTTGGAACACTCTCATTTTGAAAATCAGTTCAGTTTGAAACAATTTAAATTTTTAATTTTTCAATTGTAAACTATATAAAAGTGAAGTTTTTTTGCAAATTTTAATATTTCAATTGGAAAGCAGTCGATTGTGAACGTTTCGAATCGAAAATGGGTCAGCTATTAAATCTTTCAATATAGATGTATTCACACAAAAAGAATCAATAATTGTGTAATTTCGAACGCGTGTTATTTGAAAATTAACATTATTTGATAAAGGCTGGTACCAGTTTGAAATTGGCTGCATTTGAAATTGTATAATTATTGTATTTAAATTTAAAAAAAATTAATTTGAAATGCTTTTAAATTTTAGAGCTGTTTCACTTTGTATGTTTCACTGTTTCACTTTTAAATTTAAGAGCAAGTTTTTTCTTACATTTTAGTAGCCACCTTGATTTATCACGTGAAGTTTATTATATAAAAGTAATAATAATTAAATTGTACTGAAAGTGTCGTTCTTTTTCTCCGAAGTTCTTGAGTCAACATTTGGCTTATTCTCAAGGTATTAGATTGCAACTTTATTTACTGTCTGACGTGGAAACAAACAGAAGAACAAATTTCATTATAGTTTCAATTACTTATCTTTCAATTTTGCTCAAAGTTTCTTCGAAAAGACGCCAAAAAGATATTTTTAAAAACTTTACGTTTTTATAGGAAATACTCAAACCTATAATCCATTTTGTACGAAAAACTTCGACTGACTGCAATCCTAATATTTCGTTACCAGTTTATATTTGGACGAGACTTTTCCAAGATAAAATAATTGATGTGATTACTATTAGCGGACTTCTAATAATTTCGTTAATTAATTTATACATAACCACTTATAAACCTGTCAATTTTCATTTCATTAATAATTATTGCCTAATTCTGCGACAAGCTCTTAGATATACAAAATTATTAAAAAGACTATCACATTTTTAAAGTTTCAGCTTTGCATAATAAAAAAATATTCCTTTTTTAGTTTTCGATGACCTAGCTTCTAGACTTTCTGTCACGAAACTGGAAAATCATTTAAAGTCTAGCAAACATTGAACTTTCGACTCGACTTGTCGTTTAATAGTCGATAAATTAGAAAAAGACCAACATAAAATTCAATATCACGTATCAGAGGAAAGAGCAAGAAAACCCTTTTATCCGTCAAGCTTTTGAATAAGCGCTTTGACGACCTTTGTGAAACGTTCAATCGGGTCGTTAAAGTAGCCCGCATTGTAGTATTAACTGTACTCTGTTAAGGCGTTAGATCTATATAATCCTCGCTGCAAAATACTAAAAGAATCGAGAAACCCATTTACCAATGACTGAAGCAGACGTTAGCTAAAAAGCTGACAGCCTACTACAACATTTTCGAGCACCATTAAATTTTTTATAATGACAAATTGTGGTCAGAGAGTACAATTAAACAAATAAAAAGAGTCAAAGCTCGTGCCGCGCTCCCACAAAAAAGTGTTTCGTAGTCTATTAGACGTAATTATGACGTTCAAATCTTCCCCTCACATACTATCCCTTACTTACACCCGCTCTTTTCGCCTATTTCTCCTTCCCTCCTATAATCCCCCTCGTTCAACTCCCCCTTCTTCATGCTTCAAGTTTGCAAATTCAAGGGATTTTAAAAGACTCCAAGAAATTTTCAATTAATTTCAGTAAATCAACGGGATTTTAAAAAATTTTAAATATTTTTTCGGTATTTTAAAAGATTCCCATGGGCTTCAAGAGCTCAATAAAGTTTGAAGGGATTTCAAAATATTTCAGAGTAATATTTTAGAGAATTTTAAAAGACGCTTATGAAGCGGGGCTAAAGCTCTAATTTTTACTCATTCTCACTCAAACATTCTCAAGAGCATTAAAAAGTTTCAAGGGATTCCAGATTATTTCAAAGGATTTGAAATATGTTAGGGCACTTAAAAATATTCCAAGGAATTTGCAATTGACTTCAATATTTTGAAGGGATATTAAAGTATTTTATATATTATTTCAAAAAGTTTAGGGTATTTAAAAATATTCCAAGGAATTTTCAAGACCTTCAAAAATTTGCAAGTGATTTGAGAATATTTCAAAGGATTTCCAATATTTGAGGTTATTTTCAAAAGATTTCATGAAATTTGTAATATATTCCATTATTTGAACGGTTCTTCAAAGAATTTTAAAGATATTAATTATTTTTTAATTCCATGGTATTTTCAAAAGGTTTAATATTTTTCAAAGGATTATAAATGATTTCCAAGAATTTGAAATATGTTAGGGTATTTTAAATACTCCAAGAATTTTTTAATATATATTTCAATAAAAATTCAAAGGTATTCCAAATTTTTTAGTTTTTCAGGAAATATCAGATTTCATTGAATTTCACGGGCATTTATCATATTATAATGGATTCCAAAGAATTTATTCACAAGGTGTGATTTGGAAATTAATTTGAATTCTTTGTAATTCTCTTAAATTGGTTTAATTCACTTTAATTCTTCTAAATCCATTCAATTCTACTAAATTTAGTGCATTTTTTTTACTTTTTCTTTGATTTATGTTAAAGTCTTTTAAACTCACCTTGAGTTTTAGGCATTTCATTACATTCTTATGAATTGCCTTGAATTTTTGTAAACTCTTTTCAGACTTACTGAATTTGTTCATAAACTCTTGTCAGACTTACTGAATTCAGTGAATTTTTTCCTATTTTTGAATTGTTTTGAATTGACTTGAATTTTTTCGTTAATTTACCTACAATATTCTTGAATTTTATCGATTTTTTATGAATTGTTCTAAATTCAAAAGAACACTAGCCATATTAATAATGTACATTTTTTTAAAAATATTAATCGACAGGGAAAATGAAGAATTAATCAGGAAAAAGTCAGGGAACTTTAGAAATGAAGTTTACGGCCACCCTGGAATTAAAAAACGGAGATTTAATTTATAAATCATTACAAAAGAGTATAAATGTTTTATTTTCAATTTTTGGAAAAGCATACGTACATATGCTCCTGTATGCTCGCGAATACCTGATTTCTGATGTACTTTCCGACTTTGCAATATTCCTTATGAAGCTCACGCTACTTTATCAAAAATTGATTCCAATCTACTTATCAAAGTCGAGCGAGATATTAATGAATCATTATAAATTTTGTATTCCAGGAACTTGCGAATTTCCATCAAGCTGGGAGGGGAAATGGTTCCAGTATGGCAGAGAGACACCTGTCATAGTGAACACGACCGTTTTAGGCGGAAGGTCCTGCATTGAGAGGAACAAGGCTAGAAATGATATGTACATAGTTCACGAGCAGTAAGTATTTTCATTCACATCTATTATTATTATTATTATTATTATTATTATTATTATTATTATTATTATCTTGTTTGGCTGCTCCATTCAAGTACCGTAGCACTCCGGTAACACCTACTGTACTGTGCCTTTATATAAAGTTAGTTCGTACGTTGTTGGTCAAACCCATACGTATTCTCTCGTGAGGGGCGGAGTAGTACCGCTGTGACTGGTCACAGAAATAATGTTGGTCAAACCCTACCTTTTTCCACCGTCTCCTGGGGGCAGAAAGGCACCCCTGTGACAAGTCACAAAAATATTATCTGGTCAAACCCTTACCCCCTTTCCAACATCAAACTGTCCGTACTTGTAGCCCTGACTTGTAGTCAAAGCTAAATGTACGGATAGTCCTTACTTTTAGTCTAGCCTTGCTGAACGTACAGACAGTCCGTCACATCAAACTCAGCCTTATTTAAACCCTGGATGATACAGAGGACTATATATTGGTCACCCTCGCTGCTAAAGTATCATTCAAGTCCTTTAGCATGAGTTCATATACCGGAAGACGACTCCACTTCACTGGGTATGGTCCTGTAAAAGATTTTCTTTTACCGCGACTGCATCCGATTTTATTAGAAGTACTCTGATTTGCCTGGACGCTTGGCCAGGAGACAGGAAAGTTACAGAAAACCGCCCCCGAGTTCAACCGGTTTTCAGACATCAAATGTGCACAATTATTCTCGGCGTTAAACCGTCCACTCGGCATTAGTTAAAACATATCGATTACACAACCTGGTCGTACATCGCTGATGGTCACCCATCTGAGTGCTATCCGCTCTTAAAATGGCTTAACATCCGGGCTCTTCCCGACTCGAGACTCACCACGCTGCTAATGCCGTCGGTCACCACCAGTTTATTTTGTATTCTTTATTTTTTTGTTTATGTGTAATTAAATTCTCTTTGAGCGTCCGTCAAATAGCAAAATTGATTCCATAATCGGATTTCGCGAGGAGATTCTCAACGATTTGTGAGTCCGATTGAATTCTAGAGAGAACCAGCTCTTTCCTATTAAATCATCAAAATCGGGTTTATTCAAACCTATGATCTCTCTTAATGCTTCCACCGTGCCTCTCAAAATTGATACACAATTTTCCATCGTGAATTGCAGTTACCATTTGCTAGAATTATTCCATTTCGAGGAATTAGTCGAGTAATTCCTAGCCAGACATGATGCTCGAAATTCACATACAGGGTTGTTAATGATGGTCTATGGAATTCGAATATATTATCACAAACGTTAAAGATATTATGTAAATGTTAACAAATTGCCAATCGATGATTAAAATTAATTTTGGTAAAATATGTGCCATTTGAGCTGAAAATTATATATTTTATATTATATATATATTTTTTTGTTTGCTCAACATAAAATCGCATATCTTAGCTATACATTAAAGTAATACTTATAATAAGTTTACAATCCTTTTCCTAAAAAGTTGTAGTCACGAGATCTCGCATAGGTGGCTGTTTTCAGTTTATTTGTCTATTAATGAAGATTAAGAATTTTCTACACCATCGATTTTGTAAATAAAAATTTCCAAATAAGTAGTTTTATTTCATGATAAAATTTATTTCTGAATATTTCCAAAAATTATTGACAAAAGGAAACATTTGAATTGAAAATTATTGTTTAATATTGGGAAATCATTCTGTTCTCATGACATTTTGCTTTCACATTATGTGTTGTAAACTTTTATCCGCAGATGATAAAAGTAAAATTATCTATGAAAACTTATAATATCTTAATTTACGAAGTGTAAATTCTGTCGGTACCAGTAAAAAAAATTAAAGTCACAGGTAACCAAAAAATTATTCTGAAAAGATTCACAAATAATCTTAACCTTGAAGAGAATACATTTCTCTTAAGATAACTGTAAAAACTTTAAATGATTTATAATATTAAAAATTTAATTTTTAAAGAAAATTTGGAAAGATTTTTTAAAAATTCGAAAATTTTTATGCATTTTTTTTTAATTTTGAAAGATTTAAGAAAATGTTAGGAAAAATTTAAATCACTTTAAATTATATTTAGAAGTTATGAAACAATTTTTAATAATAATTATAAATTTGAAGATTTAAACAAATTAAAAAAATGTTTTTGAAGATTTAAAAATAAAATTTATAATTAATTTTTAAATACAGTTTCAAAAGATTTCTAAAACTCTCGAAGAATGTCTAGAAGGTTTTAATGCCTTTTTTTATTATTTTTAATAATTTTTCAAAATTTTAGAAATGATTCGTGTGAGACGTTCTGGTGGAAATTTAATGTGCTTCAATTAAGTATTCAACTAATTTGTTAAAAATTCGTTTGGTTTAATTTAACGTTTTTGGTTTTAAAATTTTTTTTTCTTTTTGTTGAAAATTCCACTACTAGGTTGAAAGTTAAGTTTCTTTGTTGAACATTAATTTTTTTGTTAAAAATTTATTGATTTGGTTTTATTTCCTTGAATGAAAATGTATCTGCTTTGTTAAAAATTCGTATATTTAGTTGAAAATTCACCTTTTTTGTCAGTAAATTAATTTTCTTAGTTGAAAATTAATCTTTTCGGTTGCAAATGAATCTGTTTTGGTTGAGGATTTAACTTCGTCCTTTTCGGATGAATTAAAATTGTTTTATTAGATGTTTTTGATCAAAATAAATATGTTTTCATTTAAATATCAACGTTAAGAAATTCATCTTTTCGTTTCAAATTGAAGTACTTAATTGAAAGTTGAGCTAGTTTGTTAAAAATGCATTGTTTTGTTGAAAATTTATCATTTTAGTTTAAAATTAGTATTTTTTAGATGAGTTCAACTTGTTTTTCATTTAAAATTAAAATCTTGTTTGGTTGAAATATCTATTCTGCATTAACTTTC
Source organism: Andricus quercusramuli (assembly GCA_932178445.1). Taxonomy (NCBI): domain Eukaryota; kingdom Metazoa; phylum Arthropoda; class Insecta; order Hymenoptera; family Cynipidae; genus Andricus; species Andricus quercusramuli. The sequence goes on along the minus strand of CAKNXH010001128.1, from coordinate 602,054 downwards.
TCGTTGAGATTTCATATTTTTTAATTATAAATGCAACTATTTGGTTGAAAATTAATTTTTTTGTGCTAATTTTTATTTGACATCTGAAATCTTTAAGAATATTTTAGAATTTTCTCAATAACCTTAAAAACTAAACAAACAAAGAAATTAAAAAATTAAAAGGTATTTGAAAGTTTTATTTTGTATTAAACATTGTTTTTCCCGTCAAATTTAAGACTAAATCACCTGAATTTCAGAATTGAATTTTAAATTCAGCTAAACATTACTTAAAATTAGATCAATTTCACTAACATTTTACAATTTTAAACTAATCTTACTCAGATATAATACTTTAATATAAAATAATTGAAAAGGTTTGTTTTAGTTAAAGAATTATTTCATACCTCCTTCAGAAAATGTCTTTTTATTAGAAGTTTGTGGATAATCGTAAAATATGTTTTATGTTCTACAAGGGGCTGTTTTATCTTGCTCGAATGGGCTCTTTGCCACCCATATAAATTCATGATTTTTCAAAAACATTTCTCGTGATTTTTTACAAATTCCTAATACGTATGGTTTTTCTGGAGCAAAATAAAATAAATCTATTTATTTCGTTTTAGAAAATGATATGTATTTTACACGGCTGCATGATTTGCAACGGAAGTTTTACAATTTTACTTTAAATACCGTGTTTTTACGAACTTTAAGTAAAATAAAATTTTATTTAGTGCAACCTAGAATCATCATTCACAAAGTAAAAAAAAATCTTAGAATTGTTACATTTTAAAATGTTTTGCACAATTGATCCACAGTGTAAAGTAAAATTTAAGACTCAATTTGCAATATTTCTTTTTACATTTTCTGATATTAATTCCTTTCGTCCTTTCAGTGCCGAGAACTGTTATCGATGTATGATTATCAACGCCCAGCATAACAACGTAATTCAGTATCGAGAGGGTGAGTCAAATTTTTGGATATAATTGTTATAGCTCTATCAAAATATACATTTATATTTTATGTTATAGATGTTATATGATAATGGTATGATATGATGATGTTATAGATAAAGTTAAAAGAAACATGATGTGGGGTATTCTTTTCTATTTTCCCCCTATTTTTTACACTTTTTTTAAATAGGTGAAACGAGGCAAATTAAGTTGATATGTTAGATATTTTAGAGTATTTTTAAAAATTCAAAGTTATTTTAAAAAGTTAAGGGATTTCAACAAAATTTCCAACGTTTTGGAATATTTTAGGGTATTATAAAAGATTCCTCAAGTTTTTAATAGATTTAAATAATTTGAAGGGATTCAAAAGAATCTTTAAGGTTTTAGCGTATTTTTAAAAATTCAAGGATTTTTCAAGAGCATTAAAAAGTTCCAAGAGATTTCTAAGGATTTGAAATATTTCAGGGCTTCAAAAGCTTCAAAAAGTTCTAAGGGATTTCAGAAGATTTCCATGGATTTTAATTATCTTAAAGGTTCCCTAGGAATTTTCAAGAGATTTAAAAATTTTCAAGGAAGTTTTAAAGAATTAAGTGATTTTAGGGAATTTCAATAAATTCTCATTGGTTCTAAAGGAATTTACTAGAATTTCGGAAAATGTTGATCGATTTTGTATAATCTATAAGGTTTTAGGATATTTTAAAACATTCCAAAGGATTTTATAAGATCTGTGAGTGTTTCAAGGATTTTAAGGATTTTTAAAAGCTTTAAGGTATTTTAATACATTTTCCAGGGTTTTAGCAAGTATCAGATTTCATACAATTTCATGGGATTTTATGATATTTTAATGGCTTTCAAAAAATTTATTTACAAGAATTGAAGGAATTCGTAGGATTTCAAAGACTCAAAGTATTTTAAAGATTTTTGATAAATGTAAAGCTTCTTAATTGATTTTCATAACATGAAGTGATGCCAAAGGATTTGAAACATTTCATGGTATTTAAAAAAAGAATTACAAAGCATTTTCAAGAGCTTTGAAAATGTCAAGGGATTTGAAGATCTGAAAATTTTTAGGAAATTTTAAAAGTCTCCAAGAAATTTTTCATCGAGTTCAATAATAATTTATATTGATTTAAAAGGGTTTGGAATATTGTAGGGTATTTTAAAAGGTTCCGAGGTATTTAACAAATTTCAAGGAATTTCTAAGGATTTTATGTGATTTTAAGGAATTTAAAATGATTTTCATGTGGCAGTGAAGAATTTTCTAAAATTTCGGAACGATTTTACAGGATTTGCAAGGTTTTAGAATATTCCGAATTATTTTAAAAGATTCCTTATATTGCACGACATATCTCACAATATAAACGTGTTTGTTACAATTATCTGTCATAGAATTTATGATTCCAGGGTTAAAAGTATTACAGTTTCATGGCCAAGGAACAAATGTAATTAAAGAAAATTCCGCTAAGGAAATGTTATTTACTGGAAAAAAAATTACGAATGCTTAGGACAAAGTTGCTTGATCATATCAAAAACAATATTCCTTATTTATTTTTATTATTATAAATAACTATAACACGAAACTTCGTCTCAAGATACATTTTTTCAACATAAAGCATACAAAATCTGTAAATTAAGTTTACTTTAGGCATTTCGCTTTTATTTACAATTATCCACTGTACGATTGTGTCCACTATAGGGAAGTTTCCCCTACGTTAAAGATGTTTGAACTTGATTTGAGTCAAAAAATAATATTTTGCTCCCATGCGTTTTTTTCTCACACCAGTCGAGAAATATGTGTTTAAAATAACTAATTGTAACTTACCTCACTCATTATGTTTTTTTATTTCCTGTCCATGTTTCTTAATGAAGAAAGCATTAATTTCATGGTCTAGAAAAAAGGTAGTTGCCTATTAAAGTGATTGTTAAATGGAGCATATATAGTCCTTTCGCCACAGGAAGGAGGAAGCTCTAACTTCCCAAACGACTTTTTCCCCCATTTTAATGCAAGGTTATGACGCCTGACCATATGTCGCCAGGAAATAAAAACTATCGATAATGGCAAGCGGAGATGTGTCTGTGTGTGATTGTGTGCCTCTAAACCGGCGACGAGTACATTGTCTCTGTCGCCTTAACAGGTGCGAGGTGCCGTAATGGATTATCAATAGAGGCGCGCCTTTGCGCATAGACATATCGGTCCGATATTTACACGGTTCAACGACACAACCCAATACGCAATAGGACTGGTTCCCCTAATTGAGTGAAATTATGGGCTTTAGGGCGTCGCGTCGAGTAGTTCTGGGGAGATCCTAGCTGTCAAATAACAGAACACTGCAAGTGCTATTTTGAAAGGCAGGGGGAAAGTGTTCGAAACACAGGCTGATGGATTAGTCTCAATAGAATCACGAAAAAAAACGATCCAAATACACGTTTCAATTGATTTTCTTCAATATTATAGTCTCAATCCCCTCATTGATTAAATACACAGAAAAAAAAGATTTCCAATATTTTCTCAACTCATTGTCTTTAAAAAACAGTGTGACCGTAGGTCAGGGAAAACCTGGAAATCAGGAAATTGGAAAAAAATCATACAAAAATCAGGAATTTTCTATAAGAGGCATTTTAAATTGCCGCCATGGATAATAAATTTGAAATTTTCTAATTGTGATTTAAAATTATTTCATTCCGTTTATGAATTAATCTGTGTTAAAGAATGTTACAAGATTGAGATGCTGTTCTTTGAATATTAATTGTTAGGGAAAGTAAAAATTTGGTCAGGGAAAAATTAGGGCATTTCAAAAATGACGTTTTCCGGCTACCCTGTAATAGTATTTATGCTAGTAATTTGTATGTAATGAAAATAGCTTTTTTTTACTTTATTTTTGTGTACATACTTTCCTTCCATTTTTACTTTTTTTTTGCAGTTGCTTTAACCCGACGATTATATTTTTAGTTACAAATTTTATTCTTTGGTTCGAAATTTAAAAATTTGCTTACAATGCTGAAAATTGAACTAGTTTGGTAAAAAATTAACTTCATTTTGGGTCGAATTCAACTCTTTTTGATTTAAAAATAGCCTTGAAATATTTACTATTACATTATTCATCGAAATTTTATATTTTTTGGTTGAAAAATAATGAACGTTTAACCACTTGATTAAACAATCATATTTTGTTGGTAATTCATCAGTTTAGTTAAAAATTCATCTCTTCGGTTAAAAATTTAACTATTTTGTTGAAAATTGATCTTATTTAATTGAAAATTCAACTGGTTGGTTAAAAATTAGTCTTTTTCTGTAGAAAATTTATTTATTTCGATAGAAAATTCATCTATTTTGGTTGAAATATCAACTGTTACATTTTTTGTTACGAATTCATATTTGTAGGTTTAGAATTCCTTTTTTTTTGGGAGGGGGGGGGGGGGAAAAATCAACTGTTACCATTTATTGTTAAGAATTCACCTTCTTGCTGAAAATGCAAGTGTTTCTAGTTGAAGTTTAAACTTGAAAAAAATTATATTTCAAAGAAGCTCGCAAAGAATATTCACAAATTTTTAAAGACAATTAAAAATTCTGGAACAATTTCAGGTTATGATAAGATTTTTCACCAGAAATCGGTTATTAGAAACAAAAATCATTCAATTTCAAAGAAGTCTCACAATTTGTAATTATTTTTTGTTATGGCATGTTAGTGTTTTTGTCGTCGGAAATTATCATTCAGTCATTAATTCACGATTTCTAAAAAAAATTTCGTTTGGTTGGCGTTTCATACCAGAAGTCGGTACTTTTAATAAAAAATCATTGGAATTCAAAGGGCACAAAATTGATACATTTGAAGTGATTTCGAGAAAATTCGAGATTTTCTTGAAATAGGTTCAGGTGAACTCAAAACTTCAAGGAGATCGAGAATCCGAAATAAAAAGTTTCAAAATTTTCGACTCGAGATCCTAAATTTTTTTCCAAGATTCTCGATCTTCATTAATTGTTTAGTTCAACTGAACATGTTTCAAGAAAATCTCGAATTTTCTCGAAATCGTCTACAATCCAATTATTACTAAATTATGCCTCAATTATGTCTCACATTGGAATTTAAAAATTTTAGATTTCATATTTATATGCTTTAATAGAATTCAAATTTTTTAAATTGCATATTGTATTATATATTCTAATTCGAAATTGTATACATTTTCAAAATTAGATGTTTAAAATTATTTAATTTTAAAAGCTTCGAGTTCTTTCAGTTTGGATGGTTATTTTTCGTAATTGTTTCATTTTAACGATTTAGACTTTGAAATGATTGAACTTGGACTTTTTTAATTTACAAAATTTTATTTTTAATTCTTTCCATTTCATATTGAAAAAAATTGTAATCAATACTTTTGTAGTTATGTTAGTTATGTGAATTTTTTGTATGATGCGTTTTTTTTTATTGATGTGTATTTTCTGATTCTTTATAATAAAATATAAACTATTATTCTTTTCAAAAAGTGGGAGGATTAATTTTCACAGGTATGTCTATATGATGTCCTATTTCATATTTTACTATATTTTTATTATTTAGCAACTCCTGCGAGAGGAGAGTAAGGCTGTAAAAGGTTAAATTGTTTTACTAAAATAGAAGAAAATTAAAGTTATATGAGTTACGTAAATTCTGAATATGAATACATGCATAATAAAAGGCCTGCATTTAAAGATAAAGAGCTTTTCTTTTATACATCTTTTTTTACTGTGTATTTTAAGTTCTGAAACACAGTAAAAAACACAGTAAAAATGTATAAAATCTACTAAATCAAATAAACCTTCTTTAATTGATGTGTAAATTACATCCAGAATAAGAAAATGTTTTTTTCGTTTATACAAGAACAGTCGAAAGAACTATATTCTTTACTGTAAATGATGTTCAACATTTTCAAAGAGCTTAGCCGAAGGGATTCAATTCATTTTATTTGAATGTAATAGAATAAATCTGAAATTATATCGTTAGATTCTGTACAACTTTCATCTACACGGCTAAACCATCCCAAAAAAGCTCATATATATATTTTTTGCATTCACGCTTTAAACACCACTGAAATTTTTTTGAAAATTATAAACTAGTTCCACTAAAAATAAAAGTGTAATTCTATTAGCTAAAGTAGATTTTCGTTCTTCTTTACGTTTTTGCTTAAGGTATTTGCAATATAACTAAATGGGGCTGACATTTCGACACATGTTTTGCTAAATATTTCATGGATCGAAGCACAGAGGTAGCTGGAATATTTGCATTTTATTTTACTCTTTATGCTCTTTTTTATCCATACCACGTGTAACGTAAATACAAAAAATAACATATGAATAAAAATGTGTGCGAAACGCAAGTCCTGAAAAACGTGGGATTATCGGGGAATTTAGATATACATGAAAAAAAAAATCAATTCTCTGGGAATTTTTACTCGAGACAGACTCCACAGCAACCTTCATTTAAATTTTAAATTTTAACATATTAAAAAAAATGTGAATATACATTTGACTCCTTTATGTAACTTCAGATGCTATAGACTTGGTATTAGTTTTATTAATTTTTTTAGTTTAAACTTCCGATTTAGATGTAGAAATTTTATAACTTTTTTTTTGAAATTTCAAACTTTAAACTTGTTGATATTTTTTAACCGAGGTTTTTCATTTTATTTATTAGTCAATGGTTTACTTGCAGTTAAAAGCATTATGATATGAAAGATTTTCAGGTAGTACTTCTTTCCTACTACATTTTTGAGATTTGTTACTTAGAAAAATACCTCTATACCAGGGATCACAGTTAATCCCCTTTTCCCCTTAAATTTGAAAAATTCCCTAAAACACCTAAAATCAAAATATTTTACCCAATTTTCCCCATTTTTTAAAATGTTTCGATTTAGTTGTTAATAATCATAAACAGACATATAAGACATTAGTAAAAAATACGCGTTAAAAGGAGATTTTTCATGGAAATAGTGGAATAAAATCTTGTAAGTAAAATGAATGTAGGTACTAATATTAAATTTACATTAAAACGCTTCAAATTCCTGATGTTTCAAGTAAAAATATCACATTTTCAACAAAACACATAAATTTGCAACCAAATTGTTGAATCTTCAACCACGGAGATAATTTTCTATAAAAAAAAACTAATTTTCAATCAATGAGATGAATTTTCAAATAAAATTATGAATCTTCCTCAAAAAAATTGGTTTTTAAGAAATCACATAAACTTTTGACTAATTAATTTTAAATAAAAAACAGTTCAATGCATCCCACAGAGACAACTGTTTAACAGAATAGTGAATTTTTCAACCAAACTGTCGAATTTTCAAGCCAAAAACACGATTTTTCTACAAAAAAGTGTATGTTTCCACACGAAAATATGAATTTTTAACAAAAAAGTTTATTTTTAACCGAATAGTGGAATTGTCAATTCAAAAAGAAGATTTTCCAACAAAACAGTTGACTTTTCAACAATAAAGGATAACTTTTTAACATCATTGTTGAGTGTTCAAGAAAATTATTTAATTTTCAACCAAATGATAAAATTTGTAACCAAAAAATATGAATTCTCAACCAATCAGTTGCTTTTTTAGGAAAAAAGGATAAAATTTCGACCATAAGAGATGAATTTCCGAACCAAAAAGACGAATTTTCAACAAAAGAGTTGAAGGAATAAAGATTTTTGAGGCTCAACAAAAAAATGCATCTAAATTGTTGAATTTTCAGACCAAAGAGTTGAATTTTTTACAAAAAAATTGAATTTTCAACCAAAAAATATGAATTCTGATCAAAAAATATAATAGTTCATATTTCAACCAAAAAATATATTAATTTTCAGTTTTAAACCAGTTTAATTGGAAACCAAAACAGATTTATTTTCAACCAGTTTAATTTTTAACCCATAAATATCAACCAAATGAATAAATTTGTAACCAAAAAGGTGAATTCTTAACCAAAAATATAATAGTAGAGTTTACAGGAAGGGTAATGAACTTTAAACTAAACATAGTTAGATTTTCTTATTATAGGCTCTATTAATAATTCAGTTCTCTTCCAAGCGGAAAAAACGAGAAAAAAATGGAAAATAGTGGAATAGGGGAAGGACTGTGAAGCTTCAGATAAATAAAGAGAATTTTTTTATTGATTTTGAGTACTTCAAAAGTATGTAATAAAATATGTGAGACGGCATGTCAGAGCAAAGTATGTTAGTTGTGTTTGTAGAAAAAAATGTGTTCAACGAAAATAATAGGTATATAAAAATGTAGCGTACATATATTAGGATCCTCTAATAAAGTATAATTAATTTGGAATTGATTGTTGTATGGCTTATTTGTGCATGTTAGCAAACTTTTTATTTAAAAAACATTGTTATAATTATGTTACTTTCGTGCCTAAGGCAACAAAAACAGAAAAAGTAGTCATTTTTTTCTTTTTCAAATTATTCCTTTTTAGCTTACTTAGAAGAGTATTTTGAATAACTCGGGGTTTTGTAATGAACGGAATACACTAGAAAAAAATTGATAAGGATAAGCAATAAAAATCTATCTACTGAGAAAAACACATTCCAAAAAATTCAAACATGAACATTTTTCAATTCTGTTGTTTGTCTATTTGTTAATCATTGATCTACTTGAATTCTTTTCTGACATATTTTTATATAGAAAGTGCTGAAGTGCTTAAAAGATTATTCAAAGCTATCTAAGGGTATTTGTTATAAACAAAAACATTGTTAATACAAAAATGATTAGGAAAGTTGTTAAGGAAAATTCGCTACTGTTAGAAGTGTTTTACGTACAATATCCAAGAGATACGCGTATAATATAAAAAGTTTTCAATAATAATAATTGAAATATTCTTTTTTGCTTACACTTGAACTACTGAACCGCTATGATCTCTGCTATACTCGAAACTTCCTGAAATAAAATTTGCAATTGTCATTTAAAGAAAAAGTGGAAACGCTTTAAAGCTCCATGAATCGGCATTTATCGCTGTAGAATATTTGGCAGGGTGCCCTTTAAAGCTTATTGGCACTAAAAACTCTTTCAGCGAAACAAAAGGACATTTTTCGGTATTTTATCGCGGGAAATCTTGATTCGGATCGGTGTTGCTCTGGGCATAATCGCGGCGGGATTTTACGGTATCTATCACGAATTCCTGGCTTTTCCAAATAGCCCTTAACTATGACAATGGCTATTGTTAGGCACACCCAACACAGCAATCGGGAAACGTATAGTAGCTGCCCATCTCTCCCGCCCGTTGATTTCGAGGCTGACGGGCATGACGTAACTAAAACTGACATCCATTGTATTGGACCACATCCTGTAGGGCGAATGGTAACACAACGTGCCGCCATATGGCGAATCGCGAAATAACGTTTTAGTGGATTATTGAAAGAAATGGGGATTCTCTTTCCCCATATTACGCTTATACATATACCTACATCCCACATCCTATATGCATTATGCACTTCAATCTGGGTCGTGATTATATCCTCAAGTCGTGACCTTGTTTGCGGATCAGATTCTCTGGCCTGCATAATGCGCCATCATGTACTTAGGCTCCAATCCTAGTCGCGGAAAATCCGTAAAAAATGAGTATAACGAGGATTTTAATAACCTGAGCCGACCTTAATATCCAATCTGTCGGAAAATATTCTTCGATAAACCGATTCGACGCTTCCTGGCTCTCGGCTTGGGCCATGGGGAAATGGGAAAAAAATCTCGATTTTTTTTCCTGGCAATTTGTAACACGTAGAATATAGATGTGGGCAGGAGAAACAGGGTAAAAATTTGCATACAAAAGAAACGGAAACATTGGATTTAATTTAGTCATTACATTTGTAAATTTCTTTGCCGAAAGGTTCGATTAAGAATCCATTCCGAACCAATCCGAAACAAGGTTGGAAACCTTTTTCATCCGTACACGAAAACCAAGTTTAGTCCGAACCCCACATTTCAATAGTTTTCAATCCATACGTCCAATCCATTGAATTCGGTGAAACTTGCTTCGGATTTGTTCGGATTGGATTGGATACAGATTTTGGAAGTATTCGGAATAATTAGCCAGGGTTCTGCCATAATTTTATTAAAAAAATAAAATTACAGTTATGGATAGATCCACAAATATAACAAACGGAAATACTATAAAATATTCAGATTAGCGCGAACAGTTGTCTGTAAATGAATAAAGTTAAAACGCTTTTCAAATTTAGAACCCTTATGAAAATATACTTGTACAATAAAACACAATACATTATAACAGTAGAGTATAATAATTTAAAAATTGTTATATTTCGTCAAAATTTGCAATAAGTTGGTAGACTGGTAGATTGTTTATTCTATTTTTGCCTTTATGTAAGTTTCTGCACATTTTAACAAGTTTCTAAAAAGCTTCTTTTATTACTTTATCACAAATTGTTAAAGATAATAGAAAAATACCAAAAATAATCTACTAAATGGGACATAACAAATTTTGCATTTTGCGAATTATATTGAACTTTCTGGTTGAAAATAAGTGGCGACCCTGGAGGGTAAAGGGAGGGACGCGAAATCTCTGTACTTCATGACTTTCTATTGCTTTCTTTGAATGAAAACCAGGTGTCCCGTTTTACCCCCCATCTTCTGTTTCACCCCGTGTTGCGGTATTGTACTTATAGCAGTTTATTGTATTTCATTGGAAGTCAAAAGTGAATTTCTATCAAAAACTACGAAACCGATCAATTTCTATTTATAGGTAGGTACACAAATGAATGTTGAAAATTTTACACAAGTGGAACATTTTAATTTTGTGTCAGAAAATAAATTAGAACGTTATTAGCCACCCATTTGCTCTAGAAGTGTGTTAGTTTTTATCGAAAACATAACTCGGAATTTACTATTTTGTGTTTATTTGTACTTTGTTATCGAATATTGTAACTTTATTTTGAGAAAGAAACTACAATTTCAAAAAAAATATACAGATGTAGTGTCTCGCTTGCAACTCGCTAACAACTCCTTTCGATTCGCCTTTAGCTCGTACTGTAAACTTCACACGCTTGTGGAACTGCTTACTTTTCGCACTTGTAGTCACTTCCCGCACGCTATACATGCCTCGAAAAGCGAACATTCCGTGCATGCGTTACAAAAATATATTACTTCTGCAATAATTTATTATTGTCTGAACAGGTGTAACATTTGTAAGTTTGACAGATCATGCTGTTGTATGCGTCCCATTTTTAATACTGTTGTTATTAAATCAAACAGATTTGAAATTAGCGTTGGAATCTTTCTTTTAAATCAAAAATATTCCATAAAAATATCAATTTTACATGCTCTTAAAATTTGAAATTTTGCAATAAATAATTTTCTGTTCTTCTCCAATTTCAAATAGTTTCCTTTGAAACACATTTCGACTTCAAGTTATTTCCCAAATTCACGGGATTACAATTGAATCATCTTATGTATGTCTTAATTTGCCAGCAAAAAATTACTGATAGAATTTTGAAATCATTAGAAATAGTTTTAAAATAAATGATTTTATACGATTTACATCAAAAGCTCTTGACCTTTAGATCTCAATCCCGCCCTCAATGCTTCAATCCCCTAGTTTGCTTACGAGCTAATTTGTTTTTTTTATTCGCAACTTTTCATTGGAGAATTCTAACTTTATTGGAAAATTTTAAAAGTACATACTGAAATCCTTCTGAACGAAAATAATTAAAATGTTCTGCCATGTAAAGGAATTTGGAATATTTCAAAAGCATTCCATTCTCAATGTAACTTAATTAGCTTTGTTTAAACCTGGTTTGATTCCGATGCATTGATTGTTTTGGGAATTGGGAAAGGGAACCATCGAAGATTCAATTATGTTAAATTATACAAATTGAGTATAAAGCTTTGTTAGCTAAAATTGTTGAAATTAAAATATGTAGATTTTACCAATTTGCATTATTTTTTAGTTTGGAAAAGCTGAAGTTTGAAAATTTTATATTTTCAAGCTTCAGGTCTAAATAGTGAAATTTCTCATCGCAATTACGGCGATTTTGAAACTGAAATTAAATCTTTAAGTCGATATGTTTGATTTTTTCAAATAGCTTTCAATTTAACTCATAATTATCACCTTTGAATTTCTTGAACGTAAAATTCTTGAAGTTTAAAATTGCATCCCTTGGGAAATAATTCACCATTATACTTGTTTCTTTCAAAATCAGAAAGTTCGTAACCTTTCCTGAATAATGAAATATTACCCTCGCCAATTTTCCGTTCTTACAAGAAACCAAAACAAAATTAATTTTTTTTAAGTCTAAGAAGAACAGATTTCAAAGTGAATAAGTTTCAGAGCTTCATACAAGTACTTTTAACTCTAAAGTTGCTCCTCCTTCAGTCGTGAATAACTGCACTCAACAGCGCACCTTGAACAAAGAACTCGCAAGAGTGGCTTTTAAAAATAATCTGAAACTGCATCAAAACACGAACCGAGAAGAAAGAGACACTTTTCTGAATTAATCCTTTCCTTATTTGAATAAGCTTTTCTGCAAAAAGGAGGAAACTGTAATAGAAACGGACTAAAAAAGTCGTACCATTCAAGTTTATTTGAACTCATAACAAATTGAGAGTGATTGATATTCAGATCTTTTTTTTAATGCCACCACTAAGATAATATTTTTATATTCATATAAAAAATTATTAAAACAATATCTTACATTTCAAAATTACAATAGGCAACTTTATCCCAAAATTTCAAATTTTGAATGAATTGAGAACTTGAAGCATTGAAAATTGAAAATTTCCATACTTCGTTCAAAATTTATGAATTCTTAAAGTAGAATCTTCAAAGTATATTATCCAAAACCAATAATTTGCTCATGACGGTTTTAAAAATTCACTCATTTTAATCTGAACTGCAAACACTGGTCAACAAAAATGACTTATCTTCCCGTTGAATGCGACATATCATTTTCGAAGTATTTTTGTATGCTGCATGAACACGAATCTGCGCTTCATTTGTTATCAGGTCTAGTTTAGAAAATATTTCCAACCTAATTTTTAATAAAAAAAATTTGAAAAATTTTTTGGGGTTCTAAACGAAAATCTTTTATATGTATGACGATTCCTCTCGATGCAGTTTTTAATACAGATTTCAAATATCACGTCTTTTCCGCAAGAGCTAGAATGGTTCTTGAAATGATCTTAAAGAAACTACAAAAAAATTAGATAAAACACACGGAAAGTTGAATGTGCTCTGACTTAGCTAATATCTACTTATTATATTTGTTTATATGTAAAAGACGGGACTTATTTTCACAATATTGGCTCAGTTATTTGGAATTTTGAAAATTTGACTTCAAATTTGATATCAGCGAAAAACGGATTATCGGAATTCAAATTTCTTTTCAGGTTATTATTTTGCTTGAAAAATGAGCAAATATATTCCTATTTTATATTAAAACACTAAACATTCCACTCTGAAAAAATTCTTACACCAAAAAAACTGTTTCCTTGAATATACGTGAAATTGCAATAGGAGCATTTTGTGGTGTTTGTCCAAATTTGATCGTTGGATTCTTGTTTTATTTTGAGGAATTCTATACATTAACTTGAGTATTGGATGTTAAATAGGATTTTGAATTTGATTTTAATCTAATTAAAACTTCTTAAATTTCCATTATAAAGCTTAATTGCAATAATACAATGCCTCAATATTTACCTTAAATTTTTAATATAGTATGCTTAAAAATAATCGCTCTTTTATGCCGTACAAGAGATTGTAACATTTCTTGCTTCTGTTTTGTAGACTGAGCGTGGACCGTAAATATATCTGAGTTAGAATTATTTGTGGTAAATTTTGAACCAATCTATTTAGAATATTAGATTTTCAAAATAGGAAAAGAAACATTTCAAAAATGTATACTATACTAAAATTGCTAATATTTGAAACATTCTTTATATACAAGAATTTAAATAAAAAGATTTCTTTTAAGAAATTTAGTTAAAAATTATTTGGCCTCAATTAAAAGAACTCTTAAAATATTCATAAGTAAACCCCTGTATGTGTACGTTTAGTGTCTCTATTTAAAAAACGTCTATCGCTGTATAGAGTACAAAGTCATTCATGATGGTCTACATTCGAAAAATCATTGAATTTCTTATTAATTAATTGTTTGTTGTTGTAATATAAAATACTTTTCTTTGTCTAGAATTAAATGCTGGTGTTCGGAATATGTGTTGAATGTTTTCTAAGAAATATTGACAATCTACAAAGTTTCTCATTATCTAAGACAAATATACTAGTAACATGTAATTGAAACGTTCTTCTAGCGTGAAGAGGTTACATTTTTTACATAACTATAAATAATCCCTGTCTATTGGGGACTAGTACCCTTCTTTTTTCTAAAACACAAGCTGCAGAAAACTTTTTTTGGATGTTTTCGAGTGCATTCATTCACCTTTGATGCGGTTCTTATATGATCGAACCGTATTCCAATTTGGATCTATCTAGAGAGACAAGCAATGGAACTATGGTTTTGTTATTCTTGAGAATTTTACGTTATCTGGTTATGAAACCTGACGTTTTAGATGTCGAACTAATTGTTGTGTTAATATGAGGATCTCATTTTAGATGTTTAGATTTAGATTCTAATAATTGGCTAAAATTGGAAAAGTTAAAGATGATTTATGCCAGGAAAGAGACGAAGAAAAAAGTGTTCTTGGGAGTTTGCTTCGATATATAGGACTACATACCAATAGTCTAGTTTCTTGAAGTGTAAAACGTGCGTGGAGTGCACTCAACTAGAAAATGATATTTCTGATCTAGCATGCTTCCGACATATCGCATCAGGGGTTGCGATGGATCTCTGAAGTGGCGAGAAAGAGGGCTATAGAAGAGGTCGAGTTATGCCCGGATTTTATCAGGCTCGTTTGATAAAATTGGTTTCACAGTTTGTTCAACAATACCCATCTCTGACTATGTAAACATTCACGATGCTTAGCTTCAACTACAGTATTTACCTTTCCAACTATCTTGCTCTTTTGTCTTGTTAGAGAACTCTCATTTTCTCGAAACTCACATCTCTAAAGTATCTGGCAAATACCAATTAGAGTTGTTGTTAATACAGTAACTCCTTCTCGCTTAATCAAATTATTCAGGAAATCCGATTATAGGAAACGAGAATAGATTTTGTAATTTGCTTGATATTCGAAATAGAAAGTGTATACCGATATTTATAAATATGAGTTTTCGACACCACGGAATGCCACCAGAAGCTTTAATTTATATTTGGCAGCTGGCTTATTTTTCAAAAGTAGTTTAAAACATCGCATATATCATTGGATCCGATATCTTATAAGTATTTTAAAATTCATCTGAAAATATCTTTGGAGTCGCATTGGGCACGTTTAAAAGCGTCATTATTTAGACTGTCAGTTTGAAATTGTTCAGAATTACAAACTTCACACTCTTTCCGCTAATCTCCTCTTTTCCCTTCTTTAAAGAATTTCTCTTTTTGCCTATTATAAAGAAACATCCCCTTTTTCTCGTTTTTTTTTCAGTTAAATGCGAACTGAATTAATTGAGTCCAATAACAAAATTCAACTATTTTCTTTTGAAAGTCATATTTTTTATCGAAAATTCGAGTATTTTGCTCAACATTCGTCTTTTCGGATAGAAAATTCGTCTTATCGGATTCAAAATTCATCCTTTTTGGTTGAAAATTTAATTCTTCGGTTGAACATTCGTCTTTTCGGCTTGAAAATATTTTGGTAGAAAAGTCATCTCTTTTGACTGAAAGTGATTATTTTTAATTGAAATGTCTACTATTCAATTTTTTGTTTAGAATTTATCTCTTCTGGTTGAAAATTCAACTATTTTCTTTAAGAGTCTTCTTTTTTGCTTGAAACTTTAACTGCTTTGTTGAAAATTGCATTGACGGAAAAGTCCGTTTTAGTTGCATATTTGTCATTTCGTTGCGAAAATGCATCTCTTTTAGTTAAAAATTAAACTTTTTGGTTGAAAATTAATCTATCTTGATTGAGGATTCAGCTATATTGTTGAAAAAACAAAATTTTTTTGTTGTTGAAATTAACTGTACTCAATCTTTATTGGTTGACAATTGAACTACCTAGTTGAAAGTTGACCTACTTTGTTCAAAACTGTTTTAAAAATAATTTTCGTCTTTTGTTGAAAATTCATCTTCTTTGGCGGAAAATTCATCTTTTTATAGATAATTCAACTATTTTATTGAAAATACAATATATTTGGAATTTAAAGCTTAGAAATATGGTAACTAAATTAATTTTATTTAAAAGAATCCATTCCATTATCATTCCCGTATTTTCATGAAAAATCAGAATCTTTCTACTAAATGAGGAAATTAAAAAATGTTATGAAATATTTTCCAATGCTTTATAAGGTTTTACATCAACTGCAAACATTTCAAATATTTAAAAATTTTTATAAATCAGCTGAGATGCAATGCAATAAGTGGAAACATCTTGAATTATTAATAATAAACATTCAACAATACGAAATTCATTTCGAAATGTTTTTAATTTCAGTTTTTAATTTTTTGCATTTCGGGAAGTGAAAATGTAATAAGTCATATGCGAAGTGTATTTACTATTTACAGTTCACATAACACACATACGAACATCATATTCTACGCAACCTCAAATTGAGACGAGTCAACTGTCCTGTGTACACAGAACCGGAGAAGATGACCAAATATACCGGGTCGCCATAGTGTTCTGTGTTTCCTATTTTAATATAATTTTGTTAATACCTTACAAATTTTTTATTAAAATATACTTGAAAATGCTGTTATATAGATAATTGTAAAGTCTTACCATTTTTTGCACGGAAAATAGTTTTTCAGTAATTACAACAAATAATACTTCAAATTTAATTTTGAGAAATAAAGAATTGAAAGTTGAAGAATTTGATACTTCTTCTAAAACACAACGATTTAAATTTCGGGGTTCAAAATTTGACAGTTATAAACTGGAAAACTTCTAAATTATATAAGTTTACACTACCGGCGAAAATTAGCTCACGCCTGTTTTTTGAACTGTTGCTATAAAGTACATTTTTTCTGATATTATTATTAAAAAAATGTCCTTTCAGTACCGCGAAACGTCATGAAAGTGTGCGTTTAGTAAGCCCAAATAGAAAGCAAAATGTAAATTTTATAAAAATATATTGCAACAAAATGTTAAAAATTGAACAAGATTTCACTGCATTTTAGAATTTATTATTCACACGCAAAATACAGTTCACAGTAAACTTTCACAATTTGTAACATTTGGAAATTAAAAAAAAATGAATAATATTCTAACTCTAAATCATGAAAATATGAACAATTCCGAATAATATGTTCAAAATTTCGAATTATGTTCAACTAAATATTTAAAATTACTCAAAACCAATTTGAGATTTGTCAAACTTGAACAATTTTAAACATTTAGCATTATGAATGCAAAACTAACATGGTTAAACCTTCAAAATTAAACAATTTGCAAATGGATATTATTTCTTATATATTAAATCAAATTTGAATTCTTAGAGTTGTAATTAATTGAATTTAAACGATAAAAGTGCACTATATAAAATGTAACGACACGAAAATGGAACAGCTCGCTTTTAAATGTAAAGAATTCCAATTCCAGGTGTTTCATATTAAAATATTGCGTCTTTAAACAAGTTTTCCATTGGAAGGAAAAATGAGGAATTTTTTATTAGAAATGAATGAAATTTTTTGTTTTAAAATTTGCAGTCACTATTGCGTAATATCGTTTTAGTGTTTAATTGAACTATTTTGTATCAGTTGTAGATTCCTGCATAGGGTTCTTTGCAGGTTGTAAATTGATGGAAAGTACGAGGTATTTTACGAATTTGTATCGATTGAACAGCGAGAATGTCAATTTTCAGGAAACACCCTGCATATAACGCATACATAATACACTGAGTCATGCGCACAGTAATAATTCGCGGCTCGCGCGTTCTTGGTGTTGCGGTATATCTACGCTAAAATCCGTAGAGGTTTCATGGCGTCATAGTAATCTCCGCACTAGAGATGAAGACGACCAGAGGTAGGACCGACCGCCATTATGGGATAATTTTACGCTTGCACATATGCATTCTTTTAGGCAGAATTATTAAACACACAATACAAACGCTAAAATTTCATTATTTTCATCCAACCAGCTCAAAGCCTAATCAATACACTCAACATTTCACTAAAACATAAAGGCTAAAATGCATCACTCATCTATAATGAAAAAAATGTCCTTTTTACATTTACAGGGTGGCAGGAAAATGGCTGGGAATTTTTACGTGGACTTTAAGGTGTTTTATTGAAAATTAATTTCAATAAAACAACTTAAAATGTATAAGAATAATGATTATTTTTAATTTAAACAGCCACATACAATAAAACGTCTTTAGTGTTAAACAATATTTAAAAAAATATTCATCGAGTTAAAAAAGGCTGTAAACTCTTTCCCCTTTTTGCAAGAAACTTTCGCTTTTTCTCGTTTTTTCGCTTAAATGCGAACTGAATTAATAGAACCCAATAAACAAATACAACTATTTTGGATTGAAAGGCAGTTTTTTGTGTGTAATAATTTAACTATGTTGTTAAAAATTTATCCCTTTTGGTTGAAAATTCAAGTGTTTATAGATTGTCTGTTGGATTAAAAAATTCATCTTTTATTCATCTCTTTTGATTGAAAATTCAACTATTTGACTGAAAATTCATCTTTACTGCTTGAAAATGATCTTTTTTGTTGAAAAATTAACTTTTCAGGAGGATAATTCAACTGTCTTATAAAAATATGTTTCTTTTGTTTGAAAATGCATCTGTTTGTTGCTGGTTGGAAATAAACTTTTTTCTTAAAAATGTGTATTCTAAAAAATTCTACTATTTTGTTAAAATTTTAAGAAATTTTTCGAAAATTCCCGCCTTTCGATTGATAATTCAACTACTTGGTAGTGAATGCAACTATTTATTTGAAAATTTATCTTTATTGATTGAGTATTATCTTCTGTGTTGAAGACTTATATTTTCAGGTCGATAATTCAACTATCTTCTGAGAAATTCGTCTTTTTGGGTAGAAAAATGAACTGTTTGGTTGAAAATTTATATATTTTGTTGAAAATCTATATCTTCTGATTGGCAGTTTAAATATTTTGTTGTAAATACAACTGTTTGGTTGAAAAATAATTTTTTTAAAGATTGAACTGTTTGTTTGATGAATCACCTTTGTTGGTTGAAAATGATCTTTTTTGTTCTAAATTCACCTTTTCAAGATGATAATTCGGCTGTCATCTAAAAAAATTGTCTTTTCGGATTGATAATTCAACTATTTGATTGAAAATTTAACTGTTTATTAACAGTTTATGTAAAGTTTATTTTGTTTTGTTCTAAAATTCGACCTTTGGGTTGAAAATTCGTATCTGTAAATTGTCAATTCAACGATTTGGTTAAAAAATCATTTTTTTTTTAGAAAGTCGTCCTTCTTGGCCGACAATTGGCCGAAATTTGGCCAACAAATTTTGTTGTGCGTTGGTCTTTTCGCATAGAATTTTTTTTTTTGATTGAAAGTTCATCTTTTATAGTAGAAAAATCCTCCATTTTTGTTGAAAATGAATCTTTCTTAATTAGAAATTAACGTCCTTGTTGAAAATTCAACTTTATTTTTAAAAATTCTTATTTTGGTTCGAAAATTGAACGATTTGGTTGAATTTTCGTCTTTTTTTTTAACATACGTTCAACACCTTCTTAGGTTCATAATTCAACTGTCTTCTGGAAAATTCGACCATTTGCTTGGAAATTCAAGTACTTGATTGTAAATTCAATTATTTTATTAAAAATTCAACTTTTTTATTTAAATCATTAAACTTTGTGGCTCAAAAACTCAACTATTTTGTTAACATTTCTTGTCTGGGCTGCAAATTCAATATATTCATTTGTATGGCTGATACACAATTTTATAAAATGGACATTTTTTCTGACGATAGAAGTGGCGACAATTAGTTTGTATAAATGAAGTTTGTAAGATTGATACTTCATGATTTTGATTGATTCATTTGAGATAATTTTTTTAGGCTCTTGTGCCGGGAAATAAACTGAAATTTTGTCCGACGATTAAAGTGGTCAAAACCTGATTTAGTAAAGTTGTGCTGGATTAAAAAACAATTCGAATTTAAATATAAAAATTTATAATATGAATAGAAAAAGTACACTTTCAAATTTTATCCAATCAGCTCAAAGCTAATCGATACCATGAAAATTTCATTAAAATATAAATGCAAAAATGTATCACTTATCTGTACCTAAATAATTTTATTTAAATACTTAGTAAAGATGTGTTCGATTAAAAAACGACTTGAATTTTAAAACTAAAATTTATCAAATGAATAGCAAAAGTTAAAAAAATCCAAACTTTCTCTATATACACCTTCATTTAGAAAAAGAAAAAGCGAATTCCTTAAAAGAATATAATGAATTGAAGATCAAGGGAATATTTTATTTTTAGCTTTACTTATCAGCATTCGTCTGCAAATATTACGATCCCCATATAGGCAGGAGCTTTTTAGCAAAGGTGCTTTTCACTGAATAAAATATAAATATTTGATACATTTGCTTCTGAATTCTATTTCCTGTAGTTAATTAAACGCTTACCTCTATAATGTAATTAAAGACGCCTAATTAAACTCGAAATTATAGCCTGTCTTTTGACCCCGATCAAGTTCATACCTTTGAATATCATGTAATTAAAATAAGGACCTCGCTTTTTATATGCAGCGCAGGATTTACTTTACGCGATTTACTTCAAGACTCTAGTCTCCTCGGATACGCCAATTTTCTTGTTCATTTCCTTGTTTGCTCGACTCCTTTTAAGAAGGACTCAGACATGGTTGCAGAAGCGAGGAATCGGATCAAAGAGTCTCCGGGAAAAAGACAAAAAATGCTTCAAAAGTAGAGGACAGTTTTTACCTGTTTATTGCCGATTTAATTTAAAGCTGCTTTCAACTTTTTATTATGATCTGATTACAAAATATAAGTGTATCGATTATAAATAGAAATCTTATCTTTCGGAGAAAAGGATTTCATACCAAATTTAAATGATCAATAAATTTTTTTCCCAAAAGTGGCATAATTCATTTTTTTATATACATTCAGAACTGTGGTTCGTTATTGTTCAACTATGAACTTTTTCGTATTTGAGTTATCTAATCTTTAATAGAATAATTAATATTTTAAGTCATTATTAATTATTAATTAATTATTCTTTATATTAATTAATAATTATTTTCGCCAGGTCCTATAGGGACAGCAGGTGAATTTTTTTGAAGTTTTGTGTGATTTAAAGGGATTCGGTCCTTTGATACTCACTTTCAACATTTATTTATTGGAATAAACGACAAGGAAAAACTTTATATTGCATAGTTATTTTACAAATATTAAAAAGGGTGGTGGGCACTCCGGGTGTGTAACAATCTGGATAAAGTTTAGTGTGCGCGCACACTTTGTTTAATACAAAAATTTATCTTTAATTGCTTCTAGTTAGAAGATAGAAAGGTATCACTCCAGTGAAGCAATCAGTACAATATTTTTTATCGACTTACTTTTACTACTTAATTTCAGTGACAATCATAATAAATTTTTATTTAGTCAAAAATGGCTAATAATTTTGAAAAAAATGTGTTTAATGTGTTCTATTTCGAAAAGTTCAATGGAAAATTCTTACTAAAAATAAAACTTTTTAATTTCGAATGGCTTAATTCTAAAATATTCGATTTTAAAATAATCCTACAATCATTGGAAAACCTGATTGGCTTTTCATTAGTTGAAGTTGTTTTATCTCATAAATTTGAAATTTTGAAAATTATATCTAAAAAAATCCCCTTTATGCGAATTCAGAAACATTTGTAATTGTATTAAAAAAAAAGAATTTAAAACAATCATAAAGTTGTGAAAAAGACTTCAAATTTCTAAAAAGTTTGGGTTGTCATCGTCTTTTTCACCGTAAATTAGCATTTAAAAAGAAAATAATAATTAATATTCTCAATTTTCAACAATTATATGTTATTTTAACGTTTTACATTTGAAATGGATATTTTTAATAAAGAATATTATTATATTTCAATGATTAACCATTTTTCAACAATATAAGTTTTTCGGTTTTTTTGGCGATTTTTAACCGAAAATTACCATTTTTAAACAAAAATCATTGAATTTGAAAAGTTCATAACTTTTTTACAATTTAAGGTTACATTAGCGCTTACACCAAAAACTGATATTTTGAAAGAAAAATCCCACGGTCTGTAATTTCTCCGCCTGGATATCTTCTGAAAAATTTTTGTCTTGTTGAATAGAAAATTTTACTATTTTCTTAAAAATGTAACTACTCTGTGGAAAATTCGTCTCATTTGAATGAAAGTTCAACTATTTGGTTGCAAATGCAACTACTTAGTTGAAAATTCATCTTTATTGGTTGAAAATTATATTTTTTGTTGAAAATTCACCTTATCAGATCGATAATTCAACTGTCTTCTAAAAAATGTGTCGTTTTGGTTTTAAAGTTCAATTATTTGGTTAAAAATTCAACTGTTGTTGTGCCTTTGAATGTATACCTTTTTTGTTTTAAAATCCGATCATTTGGTTGAAAATTCACCTTTCTTGGCTGAAAATAAACTTTTTTGTTAGAAATTCAACTATCTTTTAAAAATTCTTTTTTATGGCTAGACAATTCGACTATTTGGTTAAAAATGTAACTATTTTATTGGAATTTCGTGGTTTTTGATTAATTTGATTTTGCACGGTTAAATTAAAACTTTCAAATTATATCTAATAAATTATTAAAAACATTATACAAGTTTTATGTTACTTGTTTTTTTCGGAACTTAGTATTTAAAAAAAATCGTAATTATGATTCCCAATTTTTAACCATTTTAGGTTATGTTCGCGTTTTACATTGGTAATAGACATTTTTAATAAAAAAATATTATATTTCAAAGGTTAGCTATTTTTCAGTCATTTATGTTTAGCCATTTTTCAACAAAAATGATTAGATTTCGAAGAAGATTTACAATTCTCAACAATTTTCTGTTATGTTAGTGATTTTCTTTGGAAATTGTTCGTATTTTTAATTTAAAAAATCATTACATCTCAAAGAATATTTATAATTTTTCAACAAATTTAGTTTGTGTTGGTCTTGCACCTAAAATTTGTATTTTTAAACAAAACATCATTAGATTTAACAAACTGTCTGCCGTTACGGAATTTTCCGTAAGACTATAACCCCTTTTACAGCTCATTGAGGTCTAACGTTACGGAAAATGCCGTAATATGAGCCATAGCCTTATATTTGACCTTAAGTTTTACAGAAAATTCCGTAAACAGTGCCTTAAACAATTACATGGTGTCGAATTTATATTTATACTATATTGTATAACAAATTGATTAGGGCTAAATATTGTCCAATGCATGGATTTTATGTCATTTTTTCTTCAAAATCAATTGGCGCTATCAGTTTTTTTCATACGTGACATATTTAAACAATTTTTTTAAATAAAAATAGTCCAAACAATTGAAAAATCACAGTTTTTTAACCATTATGTAGAACTTGAAGATCATTTTGGGATAAGATGTAAAATAGTCGCTGGAGGGCTTTTTGAAAAAAAGTTTATAATCTTTTAACTCGTGGTAAGTTAGGTGAATTATTGTTTTTGATTTTTGAAGAACTGAAGCATGAAAATTATAAATAAATGCAAAATAATGGTAAAATCGAGAACTGAAAACCAGATTATAAAGTTTTCAGTTCTGATAGGTGTCTGCATGTTCGAAGTGTAGAAACTTGGTGTCTACAGGAGTATTCTGTGGTTATCCTTGGATCGACTATCTATCTGGTGTATCTAGCAATTCAGTGTTCCGTTGATCGTCTCAAGCTTACATGAAACGGCTCCGCCCTAGCAAATGCTGCAGGGGTCGTCGTCCAGCTACTAGGATGTTACCTATCTACTACTGCCGCTGCTGAACCCGTATCTATATATTTTTTTTGCGAATGCGAAACAACCAGAACGCTTTCAAGAATTGCTTCTGGCAACTCCATCCGTCCAGCGATGGGTTAGAGTACCGTATAAACCCAATTCAAACATACAAAAATCAAACCTATCAATTCTTCAGAATGTTTATTTTTATCGAAAACATAATATACACAAATTCAAATTGACTTATAATAATAAAATTATCAAAATGTCAAATTATTATTATCAATTATCAATTATATATTAAAGTAGCTAATGTGTAATCATTAAATAGATGTTGTGTAATTACTGTGTAATTGAAACAACTGTTCAAATAATTTTACAGATTAGGAATTTGAAATTTGCTAATTTTGCAGAACAAGCCTGTAAAAAAAAATTTAATGAAATTTTCAAATACACCAAATTTGAATTGAAATTCATCCAAAATTTCAAACATAAAAAAAGTATTCAAGAATGAACAATTTTTAATGATGTTAAATTCACCAATTTTATATCATAAAAATCTCCCGTTGCGCGGGCACATTCTCAAGCTTCGCGCTCGATAATGTATTTACGCCACATTTGTGCACAGACCTTTTAAAATTAGAGGTAAAAGCATCGACAACTTTAATTTGGCGATTGTGAATTCTCTTTTGTTAAAGCCCCTTCGGCTTTAATGAACACGTTCTCATAACGTATCTCCGTGAATGCTTATTCAAATATTGCAAAATGAAGTACACATTTTATTTTTCATGATTACTTTAATATTTGCTCCTTATTTTGCATTAATTTTTATTCTCAGCTACACTGAAAAATGTATAATTTCAATAAATTTATATTATTACAATTCATAATATATTATTGGTATTGAAACATACGTATTTTCATTGTCTTTTTTCTATAATTAAAAAAGTGTGCTCCTATAAAAAAAAAATTAAATTAAACATTTCATTGCAACTTGTGACGTTTTCCCAAAAAGTTAATTTTTGAACTTTTAATATATTTTTATAAAAAGAGTTTATAACAACTTTATAGATCTTTTTTGGTTGAGCGACTTTTGTTTTGTCATTTTTTTTTCGTTTCTTGCATCGTTTTTCCAAAAATTTTATTTTTTTTATTTCTAGCTGCAAATTTGTAGCTCTTTTTTGGATGAGCAACTTTTGTCTATTCATTTCTTTCATAGCTTGTGTCGTTTGTCCAAAAATTCAATTTTTTCATTTTTAATTTTGTTTTTTACAAATAAAGCAAAAACTGCGTGTGTTATCAAAAAGGGATTCACAACAAATTTGTTTTTTTTTTTGGATGCACAGTTTTTTTCTGTTCATCTTTTTTCATAACTTGCATAGTTTGACCGTAAAATGGAATTTTTTAATTCTCATTATTTTGTGTGCGATAGAAATTTGAATTTTCGATTTTTCAAGGACATTGAAAAAGTTGTTATAAAAATGTAATTGGGCTTTGAAAAAGCAACGTTTTTCTTTTCTAGAATCTTTTCATATCGTGCGTTGTTCGAAATAAAATTTTTTTAATAAAAATACCAATTTCCGACAAAAAACAATAACATAGTCTGAAATTGCTTGTAAATTTTGTTATTTCAAACAAAATTCATTGGATTAAATCCTATTCACTAACGGGTCAAGTCTTGTGCTAATGCCAGTATTATAGAATTCTCTATAACCTTAGCCCTGAACGAACTGGAAAACGGGCTGGTCTTACGGAGGAAAAAATTCAACATTCACCAATTGTGTTTTTTATGGGAAAAAAAAGATGAAATGTTCAAAATTCCTGAAAAAATATCATGCAAACGAATTTAATTTGTTTAAAAATACATAAGTTTTTAAAGTGACAAATTGAAGAAGCCTCGGTGGCTCGGACGATAGCGCGTCGGGCTTCCATGCAGGACGTCTGGGATTTGATCCCTGAGCCGGGTACCAATGGACATTTTTCTATGTACTTCTAACGGGGCTTCGGTGGTTCGGAACCCACCTTAAACTGTAGGTCCCCCCAGAAAAAGCTGGTATCATACCAAGGTGGGGTCAGCGTTCTTCTTGCGCTTGGGGGCTTCTACAGGAGGCACCACGCTCGATGGTCGCCCGATTTCGAGAAATGAACACATACGCTTACATAACACACCAGGGCATTGCTTCGAATCTGTGAATCTACCTGATGACCTCAGAGGGATCGCTCCGTACACCCTAGCCTGCTAGGGAGGCTGCCGAATGGCAGAGTGGATGAGGATCACTTTGCCTGATCAAGAAAGGAGGACGTCGTTTACTGTGCGATAGGTATGCCTGGCACCTAAGAGGTATAATCTCAGAACGATGATAACAACGAAAACCCACCGAGATCCAAAAACACTCGGCGAAGGATGTTCGGATTCGGAGTACTGCCTTGAGAATAAACACGGGTGTGGCACAATAGGCTTTATAGCTTGAGCGCCAGGGGTTGGGACCCCACGGGCCCCCGCCTACATTACAACTAATTAACTAACTAAAGTGACAAATTTGATGTATCGAAAACTTATAAAATATATGAAAAGGCGACCTTGATTTTGATTCTGTTACAAAAGCTGGCTTTTGAGAAAAAAAAACAATTATTTGAACAAGTGGAAATTGTTCAAGTCATTCCTAATTACTTTAAAGTATTTATAATTGTTCCACTAGAGTACTAGACCAGTAGTAATAATTTTTGGCAAAAAAATGAGTATAAGGTGCATCTGTTAACATCAAAATTTCGAAAAAACAAAAATATGCAATTTCTTTTTCTGGATTCTCCTTCATCTACTTTCGCCTCTTCTCACATTCGCCCATTTCTCCTTACTTCCCATAGTTCCACTTCCCTCACTTCCTCTACTTTTCCTCTCCTCATTTTCCCTTTAAACTGTCTTTAAAGTTAAAGAAGAGGGTAAAAAATCGCAGCACTTCAATTGCGATATGCTTGTAATAATCGAAGTGAAAAAAGGACTCCCATTCGTAATAAAAGCTCCATTCGGATCATGCCATTGCGAGATATCTTCCACTGAAGTGTCTGCTAAAGTACTAACCTGTTCTGGTATTTCAAGAGGCGATATCTCGCTGTAATTGGATGTTGAGAACGACACTCTCGTTTAGGTGGCTGGTCCCATCTCGAATTTCTTCTTGCAAAAAGCGTCTTTCATGATTTTTATCATTTCAAATACATTTCTCAAAGATAATCCAATAAAGAGATTATTCCTTCATCTATATTTGAAAGATTTGAAACATGAAAGTTGTCTGTCTGAAAGCAGATAGATGCTCCTTCTTTTTCGGAAAGGATTTCAAACGGAAGCTTATCTCAACTAATTCTGCTGAGAAATAATTAAATATGCAGTCAAAAATTATCAATTCTTATTCTTCTTTGAAAAGGAAACTAGGATACAATTATTTATCGGCAATATGGTGATCATAATAACTTACAAATTCAATACAAAGAAAGTACAGTTTATTTTATTATAATATAAATTTGACCTCGGTTAACATTTTTTTGCATTTTGCACACTTAAAATGATAAATTATTTAATTTTCAGTACTGCAATTTGAAATTATTGACTTTCTTCATCCTTAGCCAACAAACTTTTTAATTTTATACACATAAAATTTGATATTTTTAATATTGACAATTTCTTCTCGTTACCGTTCAACTTAAACAGCTCCAATTGCAAATTTTAAATATTTTTATTATTGGTTGAAGAATGAAGGAAAAAAATTTATCTTCAACGACATCCAAACAAAAGTTCAAAACTTTAACTTATGAATAAAGTTTTGATCTTTTGTCTGGAAGTAGTTGAAGTTAAAAACTTGATATTTTTAGGCTCCTATATTTAAAGCAATGTTAGTATATTCCCAGACAATTCTAATGTAATTTGATCATTTTCTTATTTTAGACTTGCTTAATGTTCAAGGTGTTCAATTTCAGTCATTCACTATTTCAGGCTTCAAATAAAAAATCGTTAAATTTATATCGCATTAAATTGAAAATTTAATGCGAGTACTGCCTTGAGAATAAAACACGGGTGTGGCACGATAGGCTTTATAGCTTGAGCGCCAGGGGTTGGGACCTCACGCCCTCCCCCCGCCTACATTACAACTAACTATTTAAATTGTACAAATTCGAATACCGCCCATTTTTTACGGTTACACTATTTTTTATAAAATTGTTCATTTTATATGCACAAAATGCAAGGAATCGTGCAGATTAATTTTTAAAATGTTCATTCTTACAGACTTCCAATTAAGAATTCAAAAATGCCAAACACATGCAGTAAAAACTCGAGTGAATGCAAAATATAAAATTTAAATTAAAATATTCTTAAAAGTTTATCGTGTATAGGTTATAAAAGTAACAAAATAAGTAAGATATGTAATTCATTAAATTTAAAAATTCAAAAAATGGGTTCAATTTTCAAATCAAATCAATCGCCTTTTTACTGTGTTCAACTCAAAACATCTTCCTTTTGCGATTCTTTATTTTTCAGAGGCTTGAAATTCAAAGTATTTAATTTCCGAAACCTAGCAATATAAAACTGCTGAGTTATGAATTATTAAACTTTAAAATTCTTTGTTTATTATTCGAATTTAGCATTCACAATCTTTGATGCAATTCGTGCGGGAAAAAAACCTGAGTTTAATGAGAACCAAAAAGAAAACAATATCTTCTCATTATGATGAGAATGTAAAAAAATATTGATTTTACCTAATTATACTTTTTTAAGAGCCTCATTTTGTGAGTTCGCCTGGAGCTCACGAAATTTAAATAAATCTACCTCTTGGATTTGATGATAGAAAAAGTCGCTAAAATTTGATAAAAATGCTTTAAGACTCTGTAAGACAAGAAGGTATAAAAATCTAATTAGATTTCGGCTTAGCGGCGTATCCAAT
Organism: Andricus quercusramuli; assembly: GCA_932178445.1. NCBI lineage: Eukaryota > Metazoa > Arthropoda > Insecta > Hymenoptera > Cynipidae > Andricus > Andricus quercusramuli. The sequence continues at coordinate 573,237 of CAKNXH010001128.1, read as the reverse complement.
TTCGGCGGGTCTTTTTACACGAAATGAGTTGTAAAATTACAAACATTTTCACGACAATCGTTTCACTCTCCCTGGTAGGGAAATCTCATTTAGCCAGTCTATTGTGCACGTGAAGATTTTGAGATCCTGTACTGAGATGAAACTCCCTGTACATTCAAATTCGTGAATCAGTGCCATCGAGGTAGCGCCCTAGTTCTTGCTAATTGCGAGCACTTTTCTCGCTTATTGAATTTTCCCCACGTCACCAGACTTAAGTCGAATGTGTACTCACTACGCCTCGTACTCTCGACGCTTCTTGCTCTCCTTAGCATCGTATAATATGCGCACGGTATTCAAGATTATCTGCTAGTTAACGATTCTACCTCCATTTAGAACATTTAAGTACGTCAAGTATTCAGAAGATCATGTAGGTCACATCCGAGATTCAAAATCTAGATCTCGACTTTATATAATATTTAGATTCAAATGAGGTACCAAATTTAGCGAACAATTTCATTAGGAATGACACTCAGGATTTATAACTTTGCACTAACCTTTGCAATATTTTTCAAAAACAATAATTTCACAACAATGAATGAGGGCCAAACTGAGAAGGTCCGTCGCGTAATTCCGTCAACGCGTCGCGTCACTCAATGTCAAATTCTAGTAGCCAGGCGCCTCCCCACTTTCAAGCGAAAGACATTATACGAGCATCGCCTGATTATTGCAGCCAGATCCACAATATTTCTAATGTTTTAATGTTAGAAAATAAAGTTCTTTTTTTTCACGCGAAATGCAAAGACGCGGCCGGCGACACGTGCGTGCGAGACGACTGGAGGTTCATGTCTTGGCCGCGTAGAGCGCTATATCACTGGTATCATACCAGTGATCATCACTGGTTGAATCTATCATTTGAAGTCACTGGTATATTTCAGTAACTCTTTTAGTTGAGTCACTTACTGGTTCACCCAGTCAAAATCGGAAAATCACTGGTTCATCAGTGATAACTCAAAATACTACTACTACTCTAAGATGTGTTAGATATTATATTTGGAATTAATTTTCGATACAATCAATTTATCCAACCTGAAAATACCAGAAACCACAAATATTATCCAAGATTCGAACATGCAAGTTTTTCCGCTTTTTTTATCAGAAGGGTGCATGTTTTATGTAAACACAGTGGATACCGATACCTCCTTATTGAAAGAACCTCTCTTGGAATGTATGTCCAAAAATCTAAAACGACCAATCTGGCGTTGGTTGTGTACACTAATCACTCTGCACTTTCGAGTTGTCCACTCGTTTTTTTATTACTCATGCACGACAAATAGCAGACAGTTTAAGTAATTAATATCCTCTGGTATAGTATATTATTTAGAATTATTGTGAATTCACATTGAATTTCTTTGGATTCTTTGTATTATCTTGTATTCTTTCAACTTCATTTAAATATTTGTAATAACTCGAAATTCCATGAATTCTCTGAAATCCTTGACTTCTCTCAATTCCTTAAAATTCCTGAAATTCCTTAAATTCCCTCAATTATTTCAAACCCCCCAAATCTTTGTATTCCCATGAAATCCTTGAATTCCTGGAATATTCTGAATTTCTTGAATTCTTTCTAATCCTTAATTCATCTGAATTCACTGAAATCGTTGAACATTCTGAATTTAATGTATCACTTAATGCTCTTTAATCCCCGAAAATCTTGAATTTCTTGAATATCTTCAATTCCCTCAATTCTCTAAATTCCTGAAATCTTCTGAATTCCGTGAATTCTCTGAATCCGCCATAATTTCCTTGAATATTCTGAATTCCTCAAATTTCTTGAATATTTTTAATTCCTGAAATTCTCTACATTTCCTGAAATCCCTGAATTCCCTAAATACTCTGAAATCCCTGAAATGTAATGAATTCCCTGAAACATGTGAATATTCTGAATTCCTTAAAATCTTGAAATTCCTTGAATTCTCTGTAATATTTGATGTATCTGAATTTCCTGAAAACCAATATTAAGAATTTTCTGAATTCTCTGAATTCTTGAAAATTTCCGAATTCTTTGATTTCTCTGAATTGCGTAAAAACCTTCAATATTCTGGAATCAGGAAATTCCTTAAATATTTCGAATTCCTTGAATAATCAGAATTTTCTGAATTCTCTGATTTCTTGAAAATTCGTAAATTCCTTGATTTCTCTGAATTACCTGAAAACCTTGAATATTCTGAAATCTCGGATTTCCTGGAATATTCTGAATTCCTGAAATTCCTTGAATTCTCCAAATGCTATGAAATTCCTCAAATTCTCTGAATTCCCTTAAATCCTTAAATATCCTGAATTCCTTGACTATTCGAAATTTCCTGAATTCTCCGAATTCCTTAAAATCTCTGAAATCTTTAAATATTATTTTTATTATAATAATATAGTCACTACATATTCCGATTTTCTCTGAATTCTTTGCATTTGTTCCAAGTCCTTAGAATTAAGAGAATTCTCCGAATTTAGGAATTACACGAATTCAGATGATTGAGGGAATTTAACGAATTCAAAGAATTCAGTGAATTTAGAGGAATTAAGGTATATCAGGGAATTCCAAACATTTCAAAAGATGATAAAAGAATACATAGAATTAAGAAAACTCAAATCAATTCAAAGGAATTCAATGTGAATTCAGAGTACTTTAAGTGTAATAACATGAGGGTATCGATATATTGCCAGTTAAAATAAAACATTCCGAGACTTTCTTGGAAGTCTTAAACTTAAGTGAATTTACTAGCTTGAATATGTAACTAAGAAGCCTAAACTAAAATCAAGATAGTCCTATTCTTAATACTTTTTTCTGTGAATATGGATTATTGAGTTTACAAAAGTGGTCTGCTCTATTTCCTTAATGTGGTAAATTAAAGAGTCTATAGCATACTTGATGCGGGTTCTAAATTAATTATTTTCATCGTCTACTACAATATGGTTATCTCATGCATAAAATAGACTTATAATAATCTACCTAATACCACTTTCTTTCAGTTAAAAAATAATGGAATAAGCTAGGCACTGTCTCTCTTCTAAAATATTTATAACGTTTTTTAAATAAATAATCGATCACAGACGAGAATATCATCACCCCGAATAGAGAATAAACTGGAAAAATATAAACCTATAAAATATGGCAGAATTTCGTGAACCTTATAGTTTCTATCCATTTATTTGGCGAAATCTCACGTGCGCGATCGAGTATCGCTGATGCAGTACTATTATAAAATGCGTTTCAGCGATTTTCATAATACACGATACACATGAATTTTGACCAGTTGCTGACTCGTTTTGCGTAAAAATGACACTAGAGATGGAATCTGTTGAATTTGTGCAGGCGCACATTTTTCTGGATCTGCCAATGTAAATACATAAGCCACAGGTCATCATAACGTGACGGTTCGAGTATTCAGTGTACGCATCGACGAATCCAAATGAGTCTATAGAGTAAGAGGAGAGAAGAGAAGTAAACTTTATTCTGCTCTGATTTGAAACCATGAAAATCTGTGATTATTCAGTGATTTGGAAAATTTTCCGCAGTCGACGCCCTTTTTCACCCCGACCCTAGCTGCAGCCCCTTGTGCATCCCCTAACGCCACGCCGCCCGCGCTCATCTCTTAGTCAAGAGTGAAGAAGGGCGGGGCCCTTCCATCTCGAGCTGCCTCGAGCTTGCTTGCTAGCGTGTTCCTTTCATACAGAGAGATTATGCCGAAATGCATAAATTATCAAAGGACCGCACGAGCTTTACAGCCCCTTGAGAATTAAGGCACGTTCCGCACGCGCTAAAGGCCATGGAGTATAGACACTTTGATAGGTAAAAGCAAAATCGAACTATATTTCCGCCTCAAATGTCTTTGACAACGAGATACAATAATATAACATTCAAGAGAAATAGTTCAGAGTTGCGTTTCTTCCATATAATTTTGTCTTTTTAAAATTCTTTGTCACATTCATCTAAATTGATTAATTCCATTGTTTGGTTATCATATATATGACATAATAATTTAAAAAATAATTGTTACCGACGGCAGTAACTGCTTGCTAATTCTTGACTCATCCAGATCTCGAATGTTAAGCACGGTTGGGTGCGGTTAGCGCTCGGATGGATGATCCTTTCGGGGTTTTCGCTTAGTTGTGTTTTTTTCACTGCGTTTAACTACATTCAACCGGGAGGTTTGATGCCGAGGATGGATATGGGGCAATCGATGCTATCTAATGTCTACATTCAAACTTGTCTGTCGGTAACTGGCTGTGCTGAGGAGTTTTGGTTTTCTGCAGCTTTCCACTTCTCTGACCCAGGCGAATGTGAGCGCTTCTAATGAAAATCGGGCTGCAGAGGGTATGGGATTAGAGTCACATCACAAGATTGAGTACGTCAGACATTACATACCTTGAGGCTTATGGAAAGTTTGCGTAATTGGGGTAATTTGAGTACTTGGGGTTAAGTTAAAGGGTTAGTATGTATCTGTCTTAGTAAGGTTAGATTCTCTCTATGTAAATGCCTAAAAAGGATGTACATGTGAGTAGTAAAAAAAATAATAGTTGATTGCCTCTGAAAACTCGATTTTGGAATTTTTGTCACGCCTCCACTTAAATGGATGCGAAAAAATGATACCCTGAATATTTGAGCAAAATCTGATCATTCACAAAAAAAAACATAATAATGGGTCGAACAATACGAACTGTGGCTAATTGTGAATAGTAAATTACCGATTTGCCTATCTGATTGAAAATCTTCTTATTTTTAAAAATAAGACCATTTTGATAACTTTTAATTTTTTAAAAAGATCACTGGAACCCTGATCTCAGGCTTCACTCTCTTCCACTAATTCCCCTCTTTTTTCTGTTTTAAAAAGTATTCACCATCTTCCCTTGTTTTTAAGAAACTTCCCCGTTTTCTTCGTCTCTCCCCTTAAATGCGGACTGAATTATTAATGGAACCCAATAAGGGGACGACTAAAAAATCCCAAAAAATACAATTCCCGGTACGAGAAAATTCCAGAATCTAAACACTTTAAAATATGATTTTTCAATAAATTTTACTTATTGATCAAAAATAAATGGAAATAAATAAATATTATTTATTTATTAAGAATACGATAATTAAATATTTTGTTCACCGAAAGTTTGTTTCCAAACGTACAAAGGTACAATGTGCAAGTTTACTTTTTAATAATAACTTTTAATTCAAAACGATTTTTTGAAACCAAACCATTTTCAATGTTTAAATTAAAAGTAATTCCATTAGAATGTTTTCGGTTTCAAAAGCTCTAAAATTCATAAAGTGCTTCAATTAGTTAATGACAAAACGTCAAATTTCGATGTTTTTGAAAAATTTGACTAACTCTGGAAATAATTAACTTTTTTTTTTAAGTTCTTGGGCTCATTTCAAAGGTAAGCATCCATAGTATTTTTCTAAATTATTAAGATAGTTTGAGAATTTTTTACCTTGATTCTACCTTTAGGTCACTTCCTGTGCAGAAATGTCACAAAACTTCAAAAAATTGTCATATTTTAATACATTTTATTAATGTATTTTGCGATCTTCTTGCACCAAATTTGACCGTAGTTTAGAATCTAGGTGAAAAGTTATTGAAATATCTTTACTTAGATAAATATTATGGAGACTCACCTTTCAAATTAGCCAAAGAGCATTTGAAAATGTTAATTATTTTCAGATTTATTCCAATTTTTCAAAAACATCAAGATTTCATCTTTTTTGCAAGATTTTTTTATAAAACTGACATTTTATCTTCAACTTGGGTTTATTAGACGTAAAATGTTATCACCTTTCGCAGTATTATTATACCATTAAGCCTCGTCGAGGAAAGGAGTAATGTGAGTTAGGGGGTATAGATTTTTTAGATTGATCTAAAATTTTCGTGTTATTTATTTAAATGACACGTTCGTTCCGCAACACTGCTCCTAACCAGGTTGCTGATCAATCTCTCTAGCGATCACCCCAAGTGAAGAGCCTCACAAAATTGTTATGTGTGGTTCCCCACTTAGGCCCATTAGTATCCAATCTCTTTGTTTCAGGCGTCATTCACTCTATTGTCACTCTGCTTACAAACTATTTGTCGCCACACTTTTCTGTCCTGGCATACTACTCTAGCTTCCTTCACGTCCATGCATTTTTTAATGGAAGCTCTCGTGTTTCTGTGGCTTCGTATGTGATGAACAAAAATTTATATCAATATTATAAAAATATAGACACTTGAAGAATAGCTGAAGAAACAGGCAATGAGAGAACTTTTATTTCAAAAGTAAACTAATTTATTCGATGATTGTTAAGCATTTAAATGTAATTGAAAAGAATTGTGACTAACTTTAGTGTTTTATTGTATTTTCCAGTTGGCTGGTGTAATCCGCAGCTGAAATCTTTTGATGAAATGTGCCGGGTCATCCTATCGGACGAGAGCCTCTTTTCTATGTTCCGATTGAATGCCAAACCCATCCCTTGTCCATTTCAAGGACCTCCGTTCACCTTTTCTTACAATCGTGGACATGGAGAATGTAAGGTACCAGAAAACCAAGCTGAGAGCTGTACAGACGAAAGCAAATTACTACTCAAGTACCAAGCCTGTCCCGACGTCTCTGGCACTGAAAGCAATAGTAAGTTATCAATTATTTTAACAATTATCATTATAATATGACTAGCAAAAATTATTATTACACATTTCTGAGTTTCATTACCTAATTATCAAATTGAAATATAGGCTTCAATTTAAAGTACCACAAAATATAAATAATAATTTTTGTTGAAGATTTCCTATTGAAAAATCCTCAATTTCGAAAATGTATAAATAAATTTCTTACATTTTGATGATGTTGAAAATGAATAGTCAAATTTTTTATTCTTAAATTCCTAAATTCTTAAATTCTTCAATTTTTGAAGACGAATAAATAAAAATTCTTAAATTTGGATGATTTTGAAAATCAAAAGTCAAGGTTCTAAATGCCTAGTTCTAAATGTTTTAAATTTAAGGAATGTCTAATGTAAATCATCAATATTACAGAATTTCCAATTGTTGTAAAAATTAAAACTTGCATAATTTTTAATTGTAAATTTTTGAAATAAAAAATCAGAAACAGTGCCTGAAATTTTTGTTAGAAAATAAGTCAAAAGACAAAGACGCCTGATAAGAGAGCGGAAACATAGGAAAAAGTGGACAAATGAGTGGGAAGATTGTTATTATTATTATTATTATTATTAAAAATTTTCCAGTTAGTCTTATTAAACTAATTCCAAAAACTGAATCCAACTTCATTTATCCTTCTTCAGTAATTATAAAAGGTCAGCTTTGATTCGAGACCTACATTTCGCTAACTTATTATCCAATGGATCCCCTGCGAGACAACTTTTAATTGCTCTCATTTATTCAAAGTTCACTGGAAGACTGTAATCTGCTCATAATCAGTAATCTACATTTTTAACACATTTTTTAATCAAATAAAAGTCTGCAGATGGGATGAAAATAAATCTCTACGATCTCTAATTCGAATCGGAATTGACGCTAATATGTGATAGCAATTACCTTCTGTTAATTCAATTTTGAGAACTCTAGATTTTAAAATGGAAATATTTAGAGAAGATATTATAGTGTAGAAAAAATGTTTAATCTAAAATTGGAAAATGAAGACCTGCATTTCTTTCCCAAAGGACGCATTTACGAAAGCTTTCTGAGAGAAAATCTTCTGAAAGGAAATATGAAAATTTATTCTGTTTGAGAGTGATAGAACTGCGTCTCGGAAAACTCATCAATAAATAATTTTTGTTATCCTTGGACGTAAGAGAGAGAAAGAGAGAGATCGGAAAATTCCTTTTTTTTCAAAGGCTCTGATAATCTCAGCTTCGGTCTCTGAAGAGAACACGTGTTGGTAACCATGAGGCTTTTTCACAATCATAACACGAACCTTTTCTACTATCCGCAATGGGATTGGCTGAAAGCTTGGATTTGAGCGAGAAAGCTAGCCTCATGGTTTCGAACACGAATCCCAGGTGAGAATATTCTCGAGATCACTAGAATTTGTTTGCATACGAAATTCTTACTTTCGGTCAAACACCAACATGAGTCCGAAGGAAAAGCAAACGTGGCCTTTCCCATGGGTTTGCAAAAATTTAATTTTACATTCACCTATTCATTTTTACCTCCGGATTCTGTTCGTTTAATCTTTATATTTACATTTTCTTTGGAGATACATAAAGGGCCGTCCATAATCTGCGTTACCAATTTTAGGGGGGGGGGGGGGGGCTTGCCAAAGACTCCGTTTGATAAATTTGAAATTAAATTATAGAACCCAATAAGGAAATCCAAATATTTTTAATTGACAAGTCTATTATTATATTTCTACTATACCTATACATTTGTACTATCTCGTTTGATTGAAACTTCAACGATATGGTTGAAAATTTAATTATTCTGTTGAAAATGCAACTATTTTGTTAAAAAGTCAACTTTTGTTGTCAAAAACTCAGCTACTTGGTTGAACGCTTAACTACTTTGTAAAAAATTACTTTTTTAATTGTAGATTAATCTTTTTACTTGAAAAATGAACTATTTCATTTTTATAAAATTAATCTTCTTGTTAAAAAACCATCTTTTGGGTTGAATGTTGAACTCTTTTGTTGAAAATTCATTTTCTTTAAGATTTATCATTTTAGTTCAAAATTCCTCTCTTTGGTTGAGAATTTTACTATTTTGTTAAATATGCGTTTGTCGTTTTTGAAAAAAATCGTCTTTTTTGGTTGAATTCAAATTTTTGTTTGAAATATAAACTTTGACATTTTAAGTTGAGAATTCATGTTTTTTGGTTGAAGAATCAACTAGTTGGCTTCAATTTTAACTAATTTTTTATTAATTCATTTTTTTTTGTAAAAAATGCATATTTTCGAGTAAAAAATTGAACTTTTTCTCTACTTTTTCTCTACAACTCTACAGTTTTCAATTTTTGCCTAAGTTTCAAATGCTTTTCACAACTTTTTTTTTATTTCATAGGACATGACTGGTAATATTATTTAAATTCTTAAAATTATAGAAAACTTTTTTTCCAGAGAAAAGATTTTTTGCTCTGATTAAAATTATACGAGTTGAAATTTCAAGTATTCGTAGTTTTTTTAATGATATTTTTAGCATTAAAATCTTTTTCATTCTAATCCTAAAACACTAAACTATTTCCATTAAGTCTTCGATGTTCAAAAACTTCAAATTTGAAGCGTTTAAATTTTAAATAATCAATGTGTTCAAAATTGACCAATTTTTAATATTGTGAAATTGAAAATGTTACATTTGAAAGTTGTTGATTTTAATTTAAGAAGTCGAATTTAAATTACCTCAAATTAAAGCATTTAACATTTTAAAAATCTTTATTAAAAATATTTGTAATTGTAAAATTGGATATTTCATCATTTGAAACGTAGCCATCAAAATTGATCAATTTGAACTTTAAGTTTTTAAAATTAAAGAACTTCATTTAGGAGATTTCGATATTGATAACTGTCCAGTTTGATGTGTTTTACATTCCATCATTATAATTAAAAGCATTACAAATTGAACAATTGTACAAATTCTCAAAATTCGCAGATATTGCAAAACTTACATTTATATACTTTTAAAAATAGAATATATCTCAAAATAGTGCAAATTTTCAAATAGTAGTTTACAGTAGGGAATAGTTCAAAATGAAGCAATTTCACAAGAATTCAAATTTTAGAGCTCTTGGGTTTGAAGTTAGAATCGTACAAATTGTATTTTTAATTCTAAACCTTATTTCATTATATATTATTTTTAAAAGCCTTTAATTATAAATGACTGCAATAGCCTTTCGTAGATATTTTTTTTTATTTTCCCTTTTGACTGTATATCTATTTTATTTTAGCCTATGAATATAATCAATTTTATTCTCATCTCTAATTCCATCCTCTGAATAATTAGCTTCCAATTACTCGTGGGAATATATTTACATACGTCTAGAATTTATTTTTTGTTTTCTGGCAGAAATGCAAGATAAAAAAGTTGTCTTCTGTTCCTATTTAAAAACCCTCCAGTGCTTTTGAATTGTTTAGTTTGCATAGCAAGGAGCAAATTATAATTGACACGACATTCAAGGGGCTTCATCGTGTAGAGACAGCAGCTTAATAAAACAGCCGCACAAAGGGAAGTCTTGTATGGATCGAAACCACTAAAAGGATTATTAACGTAATTCAATTATCGTGCTTTTACGCCTCGTTAAATACTGACAAGATTTTTTTTGTCTTAGACAGTGTCCCTTTTCACGCCAGTCTAGGGCTCTTTGCTATCCATTTGACCCACTCGGAGATGTCAAGCACCTTAATCCTCAGATTTAACTTGTCTTTACTCAACATTCTTTTTCTCCCTTCTCCAGGATGTTTCCTAATTAGAGAAAGGGGCCGTTAAAAAACTAAGACACGCTATTTTGTAAACTTTTTCCATCCCTCCCTTTCCTCTGTTCATATCATCACGTAAAGTTTAAACCCCCCACGGTGGCTTGACAAATACAAACGCTTAAGATTTCAAGTTAAAATATTTTTGACAAGATAGTTAAATTTGTAACCAAATGGTTCAATTTTCAACCTATAAAGGCGAATTTTCAACCAAATGATCGAATTTTCATACAAAACAGTTCAATTTTCTACCGGAAAATATGAATTTTTAACCAAAGATTTAATTTTCAAACAAATAGCTGAATATTTTACCAAAATGATACAATTTTTAATCCAAAAAGATGAGTTTTCAACAAAAAAGGTAATTGTCAACCAAATAGTTCAATTTTAGACTAAAAACAATCAATTTTCAACGAAAAATTGAATAGTTACATTTGCAGTTCAAAAACAACTTTCAACCAAGTAGTTGAATTTTCAATCAAGCATATTAAATTTCTAAGAAAAAAGAGTAATTTACAACGGAATACATACATTTTTAAGCAAATACTGGAACTTTAAATACGACAAAAATTAAATATCAACAAAAATGATTAAACTTTAACAAAATAAAGTTATAATTTTAAATAAAAAACAGTCAATTGAATTCAAAATGCAGAAGAATTTCAGTGAATTTGGAAGAATTCGAGTGACTTTAACTGAGAATTAACTGATTGAATTAATCACTGACTTTTTTCTTTTAATTAATCATTTCACACCAAATTCAGTACAAAGCCAAAATAAAAAAAGACCAAAGAAAAAGTAGGAAGCCCTCAAATCCCCTGCCTTGCTTTTTTTCTCTCATATATATATATATATATACATATATATATATATACATATTTTTTTTAATCCTAATCAAAAAAGTTGTACAAAAAATGTACCAAAGTTTCATTGTTTATTCAACATCCTTCTTAAGGCAATAAAAACAAATTTTTTACCACGTTAAATCCCATGAGGAAACCAGGATGTTCTCCCTGTGTTCTTATTGAGCCTACATTTTCCGAGAATAAACATAAATTCAAATTGCAAACCAAGAATTTCTTATTGGAATGTCTCAAATAATAAAGTTGCAATAGATAAGAAAATTAATATTTCTTTGCATCATCAGATTTGAAAAACTAAAGAAAGAAACTATTTCTAAGAAAAGTTCTTCAGAAACTTAAAGACAACGAAATATTCTCACAATAAATATAAATAATGTGTTGGATGCCGAAACATTTGGTGAAATCAACAATAAGTACTGACAAAATAAAAAAAAAGCTTTAGTTGGGTAAAATAAACGAGTTCGGTCGACTTAACATAACTGTGTTAACCAAAAGATTTTTTGGAAGAAATTTTTGTTTATTGTGGCAGAGTAATTAAATACCGAAATTAAAATAATTTTTTCAGAGAAACCATTTTTCAGTTTAAATAGGCAGCTTCTTTGCTACATTTTTCCACCGCAATTTTAGTTTTCATTGTTTTAAATGGCGAATAAAAACGACAGTATACATCTATAGAGATATAAATACAGTCAGAGAATTAATTAAAAAATTTGAAAGAAACCTGAGTCACTATTCTGGGTTTTGTTAAATTAACATTTTTTCGTAAATGTCGCATCACTGATTAACAGTTATAAGACCATGCTAAAAAACAGTAACAAAGACGAATTAGAATTAAAAGGTCTCATCCTTTGATCGTTGATACTTTATAGCTGCATTAAATAATGAAGACAGCAACCCCTCCTCCACACTTCGAGCAAAAAAATACTAATAGCACTCTATAGCCTGAACGTCTTATACCTTTAATTTTAATTAGAATTACGCTTGGAAAAACATATTTAATATGGTACAGTTACATAACCAAAATGAAGTTAATTTAGTATATTCTGTTAATTAGCATAATTAATTTCAGAAATGATCAATGACTGACATTTATGTTTTTTTTACATCAGTATATCTGCCTGCGTACTAAAATGCAATGAGGGTAACGTTTTTATGTACTTCCTTATACTGAACGATTTCGAAAAAAAATAATTCTTTTAATTGAACGTTCTTCAATCTAAAAATGTCTAATACAATGTTCTAAACAATTGTCTTTTATGTATGTGTGTGATTATGTGTGTATGAATTTGGGTGTTTGCGGATGTGTGTGTGTGTGTGTGGATGTCACACTTTTTTGTGAACATGATAAGTCGAAGACGGCTGCTTATGAATTGATGAAATTTGGAACGCTTATTTTCACCACTCATATCTAAAAACTAACCTAAGGATTTCTAAAAATATTAATCACTTTTCTTAGCACTTTAAAATTGAAGAAATGGGGTTTTTGCTGAAGAAAATTTGTCATTAACATCATTCAAAGTTGATGCAAGAATATAAAAGATTCCTTGCCTCGTGAAGAATCGACCAACATATAATTTTAATACATTTTATTAAAGAGTAAGGAAGTTATGGTAATTTATATTTTTTTTTAAATCGGTTTTCATAGTAATATTATTCCATTCACATAATTTAAAGTTGATTTATGAATAGAAAAGATTCGTGGATTCAAGACGAATTGATTGACCTATAATATTATTATATTTTATTCAAGAGTAAGGAATTTATGGTCATTTGTAATATTTGAAAAATCGATATTTGATATTGAAATTTTTTTTATTAACATAATTAAAAATTGATGCATGAATGGAAAAGATTCCTTGAATTATACATGGTATTGAAGAGTACGGAAGTTATGGTCGTTTATATAATTTGAAAAACCTGTTTTAAACAGAAAAACTTCTTTCATTAACATAATTCAGATTTCATGCAAGAATCGAGGCCATAATAGAAAAGGGGATCCTTAATGCGAGAGTAAATACAAACAAAGTGGAAACATCCGGGATCGAATTCAAAGCTTTTTGTCGTAAAATTTTGAACTTATATCTATGGTTGATCCTGAACCAATCTATTTAGATTATTATGTTTTCAAAATAGGAAAAGAAACAATCCAAAAATATGTACATTTCTAAAGTTGCCAATATTCAAAACATTCTTCATGAAAAATTCAAATAAAAAGATTTCTTCCAAGAAATTAAGGTAAAAATTATTTGGCCTCAATTAAAAGAACTCTTAAAATATCGACAAGCAAACCCTCCAGATTGGAAGGAATCATGAGTTCAGTGTCTCTATTTACATTTTTTTTATATAATATATTTACTCTAGTTTACAGCCATTTTATACATTTAGTGCCGCTATATTTTTCTATTTTTCTAATGTATTTTGGCTTGCTAAACTTGAAAATCGAATTGAAAATTTTGTTTATTGATTGGTTTTAGAAATATGAATTTTGAAAAAAAAAATTTCAATGATATTTCGACTCTGTGAATCATATCTCAGGTTAGAAACGTCTAATCTGGTTACAAAAGGTATTGAAAAATTGGAATGGTACTTCAAAAATATTCAGTTCTCAATACTTTTTCTGTTTTTTCTTTTAATTGTGGAGAATTTCAACTCAAAGTTATTATAAATCAAATAGTTAAATTTCAAATATATATCAGTAGGTATTGAATTTCGAATATCGAAGAAATTCAGGATATTCGAAGATTTAAGAGAATTCAGAAAAGCTCAGGAATTTTAGGGGGGTATCAAGGAATTTAAGAAATTAAGAGAATTCAGAATATTCAAATAATTTAGGGAATTCAGAGAATTTCAGGCATTTCAATAAATTGAGGAAATTCAGGGAATTCAATAAATTGAGAAAATTTTAAATTTAAAAAGGTCAGAGAATTTTAAGAATTGCAGAAATTCGGAATAGTAAAATTCAACGATTCATATCACTACAACATGAATAATGAGTGACATATCCTTTGCTTAATCAAAAGTGAATAAATCGATTTTCATTTTGTTAATAATTTCAAAACAGTATTAAGGATGTTAAAAAAGGGGAATTCCTTAAAAAATGGAAAAGAGGGGAATAGGGAAAGCGTATGAAATCTGTGTTCAATTGCTTTACTTGTAAAATAAAATTACTCCCCCAAATCTCATTTTATACAACCGTTTCTAATTTCGTAATAAAGTAAAGAACTCTTTTGAGCTACATAGCAGAAAAGTTTAAAAGCTGTTGAAAGAATTGTAATATTGCAAGTTAAGAATAGAGAGAACTAAAAATTAAGAGTAATGCTTCCGAGTTAGAAACTTCTTAAATCCTTGAGATTATAAGAAACTTTTTAAATTCTTTTAGAAGACTTTAATTCTGTTGTAATCTTGAGAATTTTAAAACTCTTAAATTCTTTTAAATCTTGGAAGGTAATGAAATCTCAAGAACGTGTAAAAAGTCAAGTATCTGCTAATATGTTTAAATGCAGAGGTTGTTATGTATTTTAATATCCACTGAAATATTTCTAAAACTCTTTATTTCAGTGAAAAGGGAATATATAATTAGGAAGCTCTGGGAATGGAAATATTTCTTTAAATGATTTTAAATTTATAATTTTATTTTAAACTTCGGAATACTTTGAAATTATTCTGTAGTACTTCAGATTTTTACATATGTCCAGGGCTATGTCTGCCCTATGTCCAGGGCTGCAACACAGTCACTTAAGTCATTTTTAGTCGCTTATTTTCTCAGATCATTTTTCTAAATGAAAAGATTATTTTATTCACTTTTCTTTCAAAAAATCAAAACAGAAAACCCAAGCGTTAACTAAAATTGAATTCAGGTCTGTACCTATTTCTGAATTATTATTTATTGAAGTTTTCTTAATTATTTTGAATTCTTTGGACTTCCCTTGAAATCAACTGAGTTCAATGGATCGTTTTGGGATTTTCAATATTTTTAATGAACCCTAAAGTCTTTTAATTCCCTCTGAATTCTTATAGATTTTACACATTTGTCCATTCCCTTGAATAAATCCTGATTTCGTCCAACTTCCCCTGAAATTCTTATAAATTTCATCGAATTAGTTTGAATTTTTTTAAATTCAAAATGAACTGTCTGAAAAAGTTTTTATTTAACAAACATTCAGTTAAAAAATTACAAAGCGTGTTTAAAAGTTTACAAAAAGAAAATGTCCAAAGAAAATTTCAAGCGCTGCGAAAAAGCCGGAAATTAGTCGGGAATTTCAACTATTAAAATTAATCTCTTTACTTAATTTAAATTAATAATCTCCTAAACTACGGTCGAAAAATGGGCCCTTTCCTTACGGAACGACACAATTTATGTTCTGAGATAATATCAGGTGCTTCCTTGCGCAGAATTTTCACTGCGAATTATGAAATCACAGACTTCACACACTTCCCCCTATTCCCCTCTTCTTCTCTTTTTTAAAGAATTCCTCTTTTTCCTCTGTTTTCAAGAAAGTTTACCTTTTTCTCGTTTTTTATTTTTTGGTTCGTAATTCATCTCTTCTGTTTAAAAATTCTACTATTTGGTTCAAAATTTAATATTATGTTTAAAAGTCATCGTGTTGGGTCGAAAATACAACTGTTTTGTTAAAAATTAATCTTTTTTTGTTGAATGTTAATTCTTTTTTTTAAAGTCTGCTATTATATTTTCGGTTCTGAATTTATCTCTTTTGATAACAAATTCTACGACTTGGATGAAAAGTTAATTATATTATTGAAAAGTCATCTTTTTTGGTCGAAAATACAACGGTTTTGTTGAAAATTCATCTTTCTTGGTTAATAATGAAGTTTTTTGATGAAAATTAATCTTTTCTGGTTTAAGAGTTGAATTTTTTCTTAAACATATGACTTTTTAGCTAGAAAATTTCACTATTTCGTTGAAAATTATTAAATCACGGACTTCACACTCTTTCCCCTATTCTCTGCTTGTTCCTTTTTTCAAATAATTGTTTTTTCCTCGTTTTCAAGAAAATTCCCCTTTTCCATTTTTTTTCGTTTTTTCGCTTAAATGAGAACTTAGTTAATGTAACTCAATAAGAAAATCCAACTATTTTTCGATAACAGTTCGTTCTTTTTAATTGAAAAGTGTTCTATTATATTTTTGGTCAAGAATTCCTTTTTTTTGGTCAGAAATTCAACTGCTTTGTTGAATATTCATCTTCTGGATAGAAAATTGATCCCTTTCGATTGAAAATTCATCTTTTGGTGGAAAAGTCGTCTCTTTTGTTCGAAAGTTCAACTGTTTGGTTATAAATTCATATTTCTTGGTTAAAAATTAACTCTTTTGTTGAAAATTCATACTTTCAGGGGTTGAAGGGCTATTGTCTTCTTAAACTCGACTTTTTAGCTTGAAAATTGCAATATTTTGTTTAAAATTAAATTTTTTTCAACTCGAGTTCGATGAAATATAGTATCTAACGTTACCAAAAAGAATTTATTCCTGTACCATTCCTCTATTTTCTTGAAAAATCACCATATGGGCTGTGAAGTCTGAAATCACATTTACAATAATTTACATTATATATTTTACGTTGAAGTTCTAAAATATGAAAATCTTTTTAAAATGTATACAATAAGTCAACCAGGAAAAATTTAATTTTTGATCGGGAAAACCGGGAAATAGCCTAGAATTTTTATTTTAAGTTTGAGCGGCCACCCTGGATTTCCTTGGCAGGCTTGCCAAAAACATTTAAAGAAAAATTTCTTGACTATCTCGCATTGATCTTAACTGAAATTAATGGAAATGTCAAGATTCCAAGTTTTCTCAAGACAATTTCCTGGGTCACAGTAGTTTCGTGTTTAAGTCAGCAATATAGGTATTCTTGTATTAGTCTACTGCACTTTGGAAAGTTCAACATCTTTTCTTAGGTGTAAGTTAAATTGGACAGAAGATTAAAGTTTATACATAGTATCTTATCTGTATCATTCATCTTTTACAGCCGAGGAGCTCCAGTGCCTGGCCACTTGGAAAGACGGACGTAACTTGTACTTGGTTGGAACTTTGAAGCCCGGCAGCAGAACCACTGTAGGAAACGAGGAAGCATACAGGTAATTGTGTGCTTGAAACTTTCTTTTTTTATTTTTTATTTTCAACTGTGAATGACCTTTAGCAAAGCTATAACCAGCAAAAATTGCTCACGTCTTTGTAATTAAAAGGTATTGATACAAGGCAAGTCGCCTTGTAGAATTACGGCCAATAAAACTAATTGGAAAAGAGCCCAATTTGTCGTATTGCCTCCACTATAGAACGTAATTGACGAATAAATCAATTCATTACGTCAGACCCAAACTACTTAAACTTTAAAAGAGAGTGAGAGTCTTCTCTCGGAAAATAGAAAGTTTTCACCCCTTCAATCGAAAGTTTCCTCTCTATTGAAAAAAGAATAGTAAGGGGTAGAAATTTTGGAATAGGAATCGGAAGAAAGGGAGAAAAGATAAAAAAGTAAAATTCAGCTTCACTTCTTTCTATGTTTTTTCATTCTTACGAGGGGAAGCTACAGCCTTCGGAATCTTGCTTGGATGCATACTCCTCTCAGTAATAATAGGTCATTACCAAACTTCTTTTATGCTAAATTTTGGCTTGATATAAATAAAATTAGTAGTCAATTGCAATACAAAAATTGAATGAAAAAAGATTGGAAAAATTCAGGCAGCAGGCATCGAGCCCTGACTTTTCGGTCGCAAACCCGAAGCGCTACCGCCTGATCTAACCGGGAATTGAAAGATTCTTGTATTGCTGTTCTATGTTTATTCTGTTTTATCAAATTTTAAATGCTTGAACTTCATTTCTTATTCTTTCGGGGTAGGCGTGACTTGCTCCGTGAGGAAAGAAGTAATGTGTGGTAGGGGTATAGATTTTGTAGCTTGGTCTAGAATTCTCTTGT
The DNA here is from genome assembly GCA_932178445.1 of Andricus quercusramuli. NCBI lineage: Eukaryota > Metazoa > Arthropoda > Insecta > Hymenoptera > Cynipidae > Andricus > Andricus quercusramuli. Next base: position 555,034 of record CAKNXH010001128.1, on the reverse strand, counting down.
TCTTTATTTAAATGACACATTCGTTCTGCAACACTGCTCCGACCCAGGTTGCTGATCAATCTCTCCAGCGATCACGCCAAGTAAAGAAACTCACAAAGTCATCATGTGAGGCTCCCCACTTGTGCCCATTAGTATCTAAGGTCTTTGTTTCAGGCGTCATTAACTCAATTGTCACTTTGTTTATAAACTATTTGTCACCACACTTTTCTGTCCTGGCATACTTCTCTAGCTTCCGTCACGTCCATGCATTTTTTAATGGAAGCTCTCGTGTTTCTATGGCTTCGTATGTCTCTTCGGATTAATGAGTGTCTGTCATGTACCACATTCTTCGAGGATTAATTCGTTTCGGACTTTGTCCATCAGTGTTTTCCCGCATATTGTGCGCAGATCTTAATTTTTCAAAATAAATTCCTACTTCTTTTTCAAAAAGTTTTTGCCTTATCTATCCATTACGTTTTGTATTATCAATGTTTCTAATAATCCTCTTCTTGGTTGGAATGTTCTTCAAGTTTGACTTGAGTTCTAAAAAAATATACTTTTTTCAAACAATTTCTTTGTCCAAAATAGCAAAAAATGGAAGATTAACTTTTTGTAGAACTCTTTGAAAGGAACAATTTTCAACTTTTCGACATTTTTTTCTCATATTTCGAAACAGTGAGAAACCTCCCACCTTAATCGCTGCTACTAAAATAGAACATTTCTTATAGAAATCAAATATCGAAGAGATTATATTAAAAGAAAAAGGTAATAGAGATACGAACCATCACAACTTTTTATCTTCTTTTACAATCGAAAATCTTTTTAAATATTATAAAATGATATGCCAGAGGCATTATAGTTTTACATCACAAAGTGACACGTAAATGTAAATAGGGGAAAAAATTTATGAAAGCAGTTTCACTTTTTTGTGGATACTTCCGAGGAGCATTTTTATTGGCAGTAAAATCTATGATTGCTTATAAAGGAGCAAGGTGTTTCATTTCCATGTAATGTCTCCTATCACACGTTGCACAGAGTTTTAATTTTATGTCTCTATTGTCCATAATCATCAGTTGGAACATTTCTCGTCAAAAAAAATACTGTAATAAAAGAAAGTCATTTTTGGAAAAGTCTTCTTACCTTGCAATCAGCTTCTACTTATTAAAAATGAAACTGCAAGTTCGCAGGGTGTCTAATGTCTATTCACCTGGAAAATCTGTATAAATTTCTTTCAAATTGTAATATAAAATTAAGTAATATTTTTTTTTATTTGCAAAAGTAGCTTTATATTACTGGATTCAACTATTTAGTTCAAAATTCATTTTTTTAACATTAATCTTTTTAACTGAGAATGTAACTGTTCTATTTTTGGTCAAACTATATTTTTTCAGTTGAAAATTCGACTATTCTGGTAGAAAATTAATCCTTTTTTGGTTAAAAAATGTATCTGAGCCGTTCTCTAGAAAAACGGCTTAAGTCGATTTAGGTCGTTTCTAAAATTTATGAATTATTACATTGCTGCGCGGCTCTATTATGTGTATGTGAAGTTTCAAGCATTTTAAACCAATGGCTAAGCTTACACAGTCGGCATAGAATGCTGTCCCTTGCGACCCGAGCGCGCGCAGTAGTTACGGGCATATAATATATGAATAATATTTTATAATAATATTGAAATAAATGTAATTGTAATAATGTATAATGAGTTTCAAATAAAATTATTGCAATACTATCACTTTATCCTACGTTAAGCATCTTTTTGAAGACTTTTTTAGTCCTTCTCCGTTAAAACGGCTTAAGTTTTATTTTTTAATACGCTGATAAATATTAATACGTAATGTGTAATTTTTTCTGGCCGGTCGCAATTCATTATTGGATACTATAACTTTTAAGCGAAACATCTAAAGTACGCGAAAATAAATATAACCACTCATTAAACACTGTACATACTTAAAAATGCAAGTATCGAAAAACGACATTTTTCGACTTAAGCCGTTTTTCTAGAGTACGGCTCATCTGTTTTGTTGAATTCAGCTGTTTTTAATTTGGAATTACATTTTTTCGTTTGAAATATTAAGTATTACATTTTTCGTTTAGAATTATTCTTTTTTATTGAAAATTCAATTACATGGTTGGAAAATGGGCATCTTCGTTGAAAATTGACTTTTTTTGTTCAAGTTCCATCATTGTACTTACAAAGTCATTTCTGGTTGAAAATTCAACTATTTTGTTGAAAATTCGTCTTTTTTGGTAGGAAACTAACCTTTTCGGTTGAAATTTCATCTTCTTGCTTCAAAATTCAACCTATCAAGTTGAAGATTCATTATTTTTGTTGAAAATGCATTTAACTATTCTATTTTTAGTGGGAACTTTATCTTTTTAGTTGTAAATTCAACTATTCGGTTCAAAATACATTTATTTTGTTGAAAATTCGTCTTTATTGTAGATTTATCTTTTTGTTTGTAAATTCAACTATTTGTTTAAAAATTTAAATATTCTGTTGAAAATTCGTTTTTTTTTTGCTTAAAAATTAAGTTTTTAACTTAAAATTTATCTAATCCAGTTGAATACTCAATCATTTTATTTTGAAATTTATCTCTTTGGTTGAAAATCAATGTTTTCAACTGAAAATTTAACTATTCAATTTGTATTGAAAAATGTATATTATATTTTTTTTTTAAATTCATGTATTTGGTTAAAGATTCATCTTTTTAGTTGCAAATTCAATTATTTTGGTAAAAAATGAATCTTTAGATTTAAGATCAAAAAAAGTTTGTTGAAAATTTGTCTTTTTTGGTTGAATTCAACTGGTTTTTATTTAAATTAAAATCATATTTGATTGATATATCAAATATTACATTTTTCGTTAAGAATTCATAATTTCCAGCTGAATTCAGCTTTTTTGTATTCTAAAGTGAAAAATTTTTTGGTTGAAATATCAACTATTACATTTTTGTTCAGAATTCATCTTTTTCATTGATAAATTCATCTACTGGGTTGCAAAATAAGCGCCTTTGTTAAAAATGTATTTTTTTTGTTGAAGATTTATAATTTTAGTTGGAAAATCATCTCTTTGGTTGAAAATTGAACTATGTTAATGAAAAATCGTCATTTTAATTGAAAATTCAACTATTTGTTTTAAAAGTCAACTATTCTAGTTGAAGATTCATCATTTAAATTAAAAATTCCTCACTTTGGTTGAAAATTTAACTTTTTGATTGAAAATTCATTTCTACTCTTTTGTTGAGAATTAACCTTGTGAACTGAATATTTAACTATTCTATTTTTGGTTGAAAATTTATCTTTTTTAGTTGAAAATACATGTATTCGTTGAAATTTCGTCTTTGCGGGTAGAAAATGTATGTTTTATGGTAGAAAATTTATCTTTCTCGCTGGAAATTCAACTATTTGATTAAGAATCCATCTATGCTGTTGAGAATTCAAGATCTTCCTTCGAAATTTCAGGAATTTGATGCAATTTGAATTTAATTTATTGTCGTATTCACATTAATTTTACTTAAAAGAATATGTTTCCCTATTTTCGTGAAAAATCTCCTTATCCCTCCTGTTTTCATAGGGTTTTTACTCACCTGTAAACTATGTTTTATTCAAAATATTAATATGTTGAATGTGCACTGAATTTTTAGTACAAGAAGATAAAATAACAATTTTTTTAACGGAGTGTCTCGTCGTCCCAAAATTCGGGATAAGTAGTGAAGTATTTTTCATTAGCTTGGCTAGTCGTCCCGACAATTCGGGATGACTAGTCCATCTCCTTTTCGAACTCCCCAATTTTTCGGGACCTTTTTTTAAATTACTATTCAATTTGATGGACTTTAGGAACAAATTCACTATTTTTACACATGTGGATATTTATAAAGACCACAAAAATATTATTTATAATAAAAATCTCGAAATTGTGTGCATATTCCGAGTTGATTGTTTAATAAAAATTCGAAATACTTCAACGGCTCCGTACTATGAAAAATTATACTTGGAAAGATTTTTTTTTGAAGGAATTTTCATCTTGAGATATCTAGAAAAAAATTGAAATTATCAGGGAATTTTTATCCAGGATTTGAGTAAACACTATGCAATATTTATCAATTTAATTTAATTTTTCAGGTGCTTCCTGTATGACAGAAACCATAATCAAGGAAAAGTTGAATATCAACTAGCTCAGTCCGGAGATGCAACCTGCAATGGCCTGAGTTCTGTTTCGGAGGGGTCGCGAACCATAAAACTCGTGAAGGGTAGGCATCGAGCTTTTATGCTTTTGAATTATGTATATTTTCCATACTTCAAAACTGACTCTTAATGATCGTGGAAGAATGTCATATGCAAATGGACGAATATCAATTCTCAAATACAATACGGTCGTGAGCACGTAAAATTTTTAGTAAAACTCTCAGAAATATGAAAAGTGTCCTGTGGAATATTGCATTAAATTGAAATTAAATTTAAAACCTTATTCATATATATTTGAAATGGATTTTCAAATGTTGGATTTTTGCAGAAGATAAAGAGCACCGGAGGTGTAAATATCCGGCTTGGGTAATTAAACACCACGACTGGCACACTTTGGACGGCTCGAGGAATTATCACTTCTTCGCGGGCAACTCTACTTTGAAAGTTACCTTGCAGGACGAAAATGCGACTGCCTTTCACGAAGAAAAAATCGTTTGCCACGATCTAGAGGAATTGGAACAAAAAGGAGATAAGGGACCAAAAGTTAAATTGGTTGCTCACGTAACCAGTGGCTGGTAAATAACAATCATTTCAAGAAAAACTTCACTCATATCCCTTCTGAAAAAAAGTATACAAAGTTATAAAACTTTATAGACTCTCTATCCAGACTAAATATATTATTGAATAAAATTCTATACATTTAGAGGATTTTCGAGGCATAGGATTAGATAAGATAAGATAGATAGATCTTCAAAGGGAAAATATTGCTAGAAAAGTATAAGATTTCTCGACAAATAAAGTTAGAAAAAAATTACAAGATTCTGGAACGTAGGATTTGATACAAATATTGTGCGGTTAAGATCTAATAGTTTTAATGGGACCATTTTTATAGAAAAGTGATAAGATTTCCAGAACATTTTTGACAGATTTGATATAATATTTGATAGGTTTTAATTGAATTTATATAAAGTAGCATATTTGATAAAATACAAAATTGCGGTTATAGAAAACGGATTCAAAAGTATTAACTTTTCATCAAATCCTATCAAACTTTTTCAGCAGGGATGATCCAAGTTCAGATAAAAATTATATTTTTATTTCATTTTACAGCGATATTGGATATATCTGCATGATCTTTCACCAGAGAGATCCACACATTATAGAAGTTCAACAATCCGGTAAGTGTATACTATGGACATTAAATTAATTTTGTTGTTGTTGAAAGTTTTGTAATGGATTTTTGAAATTATAAATTGTTTATTTTTCTTGCAGAGAAAAAAGCTATTATGCCAAATGAAGCCTGTAAACTGTGGGATCCTTCGCACATGCCGTATACAACTCTGATAAGTAAGTTTCATTCCTAAAAACTAAAGATTTAACTTTTTTTTTTAATAGCTAAATATTAATCTCAACATATTTTTTACAGCCGCTTCGCTTCACAAAAGAAGATGTCCTCAGCCAGGAAGATATGCAATGACAGATGTTTTACGATCTGAAGCTTTATCGAGTATGACAAGGCGAAATAAACGACGTGGAAGATCGACTAGAATACGTCAAGATGATGATGAAGAAGAAGAATGTAGAAACACTGCTATTAATATCGGTTGTAGTTCCATGGATCAGAATGAAGTGATCATGTCCAAGAATTGCAAAAATCGTGAAACTGGTAAGTTATTCTATTTGTAATTTGGAATGGAATGGAAGCTTCTAATGTGTCCCCTAAGGGATTTTTCTTGTATCTTCCCTATTCCTTTACACACACTCCCACGCACTTAATTGGTGGAGGGAGGGGGACCTACAGTTTAAGGTGGGTTCCGAACCACCATGAGCAACAGCCTTAAGTACTTAGTCCCACTTCCTATTTTTAATTTCCCGTTTCATTTAAATACGTTTTCAATATCTACAAAGCTAGATTTAGGTCTCGGGTCGTCCTAGAACCCTCAAAATTGACACCCTTTTTCAAATTTTCGTTACTATTTTTTTTCTATTACAGTGGACAAGCAAATTTAGCAAGTGCAAATTAGAATTACAGTGTAAAAGCAAACAAAATACAATCTTAGTGAAAAAAATACGTGATTATTTTTTTGTTTCGCGATTTTTAAACTAAAATATAAAATTAATATTATTACAGAATTTTTATATTTTATAGTATCTATATCTAAAATAATAGAAAAGAAAAGCAAAGACAATATTTTTGATAATTGATAAAAGTTGATATCTTAACTTCAGAATTGGTATATAATATTTTTGTACAATATATAGACCATGAAAACGTTTTGTTTTTTTTTTCAATCACACCAATTTCTGACGAAAAACAATAAAATAATCTAAAGTTGTTAAAAATCGTAAGTTTAATCTTTGAAGTTTAAATTTGAATATTAAATTAAGATTTGAGTTTAAATTTTTGTTTAAAATAACCATTTGCCTGTGAAAACTCTAATATGCCCTATATATTATATAGACGCAAAAAACGATTTAAGATTGTAGTCTCTTTTAAACGTAATGTTTCTTGTTCAAAGTAACCGATTTCCCGTGAAAAGTGTTAGTCTAAACTAAAATTGTTAACAAATTTTCTATTTTCTTTAAAATCTTAATTCTTTTTTATAAAAAGTACCGATTTTCGGTATAGAACATAATAAAATATTGTTCCAAATGGTAAATCTAGTTTGAAATCGAATTATTTTGTTTACAAAAATACAGACTTCCGGTGTAAAATACCAGCATAACCTACAGTTGTTAAAAAATTGTGAATCTTCTTTGAAATGTTTGAAATCAACATTTCAAACAATGTTTGATAACTATGATAGCAGATTATAAATCTGATTGAAATTATGAGTTTTGTTTTAAAACACTGATTTTGGATATAAAACACCAATGTAAGCTGTAATTGTTCAAAGCTTATGAATCTTCTTTGAAATCTAATGGTTTTTCTTAATAAAAATTGCATTGCCGACAAAAAGCACTAAGAACACAATCCGAAATTTTTCAAGCTTGTGAATTTTATTATTTTAAACAGAAGTCATCAGATTTAAATCTAACAATTTTTTATTAATCATACCAATAATTTCCTATGAAAAACACTAATATAACATGACAGAAAATTGTTCGCAACTGTAAATGTATATCGAAATCTAATGACTTTTGAAAAACGCTAGCATAACCGAAAGTTGTTGAAAAATGGGAATTTTGATGATTTTTTTTGTTTAAAAATTCTAAATTCTAGTCTTCAAAAGGCAAAAAGCTAATACAAGTAAAAGCCGACACGTGTTTTTTAATAATAAATAAAATCTATGCTGTCGTTCCGTCTGCAGAAATGCAGCACTGAATATCTATTGAATGTCTACGATTTAAAAAAATATTTCATTTTTTAGAGAGAGCATATTCCTGTCAAGGCAGCTGGGAGGAAAACGGAACTTGGTATACGATTGTCTCCAGGAATAAGTCAAGTATTGAGAAAGAAACATTATGTTTTTCTATGCGACTCGGCGATCCTTCAGATAAGGGCAGAAATAGCAGAATGGATTCGTCAGAACAAGAATTGCGACTTTCGAGACCCACTCATTCTTGCCAAAGAGAGATTGATGACCAATCAACCTACAAATTGACAAGTCAAGGTAATTTCCTAAACTATTTCAAAATAAAAACCTTTTTAAAATAGGATCGTTGATTGATTCTTAGAAAAGTATTTTTTAACTGATTTTTGGACGAAAGTTCAATTATTCTAGTTAAAGATTCATAATTTTAGGGTAAAATTTGTCTTTTTAGTTTATAGTTCAAATATTCGAGTTAAAGATTCATCATTTTAGTTGAAAATTCATCTTTTTGGTTGAAAATTAAACTATTGCAGTTAAAGATTAATTATTTTGGTTAAAAATTCATCACTTTCGTTGAGAGTGTTACTATTTTTTTTTTAAATTAGCCTTATTTGGTTCAAAATTGTTACTGTTTTTCCGAAAATGGAACAATTTCAGTTAAATGTTTTATCTTTTTATTTCAAAATTCATCTTTTTGGTTGAACGTTATTTTTTATTGAAAATTTATCTTTTTTAGTTGGAAATTCATGTATTTTGTTAAAATTCGCCTTTTTTCTGTAGCAATTAATCTTCTTGGTTGAATCTTTTTGGTTTACAACTCAACTATTCCAATTAAAGATTCATCATTGTAGTTGAAAATTTATCAGCATGATTGAAAATTGATCTTTTTTCGCTCAAAATTCAACTGTTTGTTTGAAAAGTTTTCTTTCTTAGTTGAAAATTCAACTTTTTCGTTGAAATTTTATGTATTTTGTTAAAAAAAATCGCTTTTTTTATAGAAAATTAATCTTTGTGTTTGAAATTTCAACTATTTAGTGAAAAATTTATCTATCTTGTTAAAAATGCAAGATTTTTACATGAAAAGTAAGGAATTTCAAGACGCTTAAATTTAATTCAATATAGTACTCACAATAATTTGATCTAAATGTGTACTAAATTTTAAGAATAATAAAATAAAAATTTGTTTGAATTGTCATTCAAATCCATGGACTTTAGCGACAAATTCAAGAAATGATTAATTATGTTTTTAGTATTATTTAATTAATCAATGGTGCTCAAATATTTAAGAATATCTTGTAACATAATTTTCCAAAGCTTCCTAAATTAAACATATCACTAATTGAATTCCTAGAAACTGAAAAAAAACATTATTTATAATAAACTCGCGAAACTGTATACATATTTTGAGCTGAGTGTTTTAAAAAATGCGAAACATTTGAATGACTCGTATTATGAAAAATTGTACCTGGATAAAATCTGGAATTGTCAGGGAATTTTTTTCAGGATTTGAGTAGACCTTCCTGAAAACAATCTTTAAGAAATTCCTGGGAAATCTTGAATGATTTCTAAATTTAATTACACAAATTATATAGATCTTTTTTTAAATGTTTCAGGTGTTTGTGAAGATTTGACAAAGGCGGCCTCAAGTTCAGCCTCGTCTTCATCTCTTTCAAGAATATCATTCGCATTGTTCACGGGCGCTGCTGTGATGTGTCGATTGTTATCGAGATGATATGTGTGGACCACTTCAATCATTCTCCGCTCGCAATTATATTAAAGGATAGTAGATCTTTATTACTATCGAGTTGGCAAATCCACAGTATTTATACAATAATGACGATAAGTATATCATCCGACATCGACTGATTCAAAACGTAAAAAAAAACTGAATATTGATCCTAAGTTCAAAGTTGTACAGTTTTAGCCGACGCGAGGTAAATCAATTCGTGTCCTAAGTCTATTAACGAGCCGGTAACTATTAACTAACGTTCCCAGGCCGTTGTCAAAACGTTTCGTTCAAAAATGCTTTATAAATTTAACCAAAAAATTTTTTTAAATACTCCCAAAACTGAACAAATACTCTAACTTTTATTTATTTATTTATCGTTACTTTGCGTCTGGCTGAGTAAATTAGAAGCCAAAGGAAACGCGCGACAATGGTCTTTGAATGCGACCACTTCTAAAGATATATATAAATATATAAATAAATATATAAATACATTATAAATATTTGAATATGAGTGTTTATTTAATATCGATGATGCTGTAAATACGATCAGGGTATAAGTAACTAGGGTTTTAGTCAGTCGAACGGAATACGAAAGATCGAACGAAAACTTTTTGTAAGTCTTAACGATCGAACTGAGTCGACTGCGCGTAACGATGAGAATTTTTATTGTTCTTTAGCTAGTTGCACACGTCTGTAAATAATAATTTAAATATTGTACGATATAAGACTGTTTGTAAGAAAGAGAGAGAATGAGAGAAAATTTTAGGCTGTCCAATGTCGTTTGGCTGCTATTAGACTAATCGTGATAGGTCTGCGTGTGCGAAAGGAATTTATTTATTCAAGAAATTCTTGGATAAGAAAAATTCTGAATCTCTCCGCCGCCAACTCTATACATTATAATAATCACGCCATGGACCAACTGGTCTCGAGAATTCTCAGAATTCCACTGTACTTATCAAATGGGAATCCAGAAACCATAATCTAGCGGTAAAGATAAATTTAAATAAATGTTTTTTCACTTTTTTATCTGGATCCCCATTCAGCGCTTTACGTCTTAAGCGCAGAGCTATAAATGATCCAATCAATCTTTCTGAATTCCGAATGATGAAGTTTCGCTGACAATTTTTGAAACAAATCTTCAGCGAAATTTTTTCACTTTTTTGAAAAACAGGAAGAGAGTACGTGTAACATTAGCAGATAAGAATTTTAAGAAATTAATCTTTTTCTCTTTATTACGAAATCATTCGATAGCTCTGTGAATGCTGGCGTGCGGAGTTTTAGTAAACTATGACTTCAGTAAAATTGTTGTTACAAAGCTTTAATATTTTCAGAGCCACATTTTGATGTCAAGCCGCCCTTTTTCCATTTTCATTTTTTCCCCATTACAGAGTTGACAAGCCCAAAAAGACAATTCGAGCGAAAAAAAAACAATAAACAAAAACCAAGCCGGATTTTGATTTATTAAAAAACATGAACTCTTTCAGGAAGAGACTGTAACTGCTAATTATTTGATTTTATACAAAGCAACACTTTTTATTTAGTAACAAATGACATTTTTTCATAACTTTTCAAGTGTTCCACTGCTCTAAAGATTCCGAAATTCAATCAAACAGGGCTTAAATCAGGATTTGACTTCTTCTTGTCATATTATTAAAATTGATAGCAAATTTGAATTATTTGAATAATTGTTATAAAAAATACATCTTTTTACCTTTTTATGTAGATTGGTTCAATTTTATTCAAGGAATCGTCTAAGAATGTCTTTCCATTGACTCGTTACTGTTATATCTTCCAAAATAAGGAAAACTGTTAATGATTTTAGCAATTTTTATACTAAAATATTATAACGATTAATTTACAGTAGATAAGCCTCTTCCCTATCGTTAAACCAGCCGTTGTTAAGAATTTGTTTGGTATTTTTTTTATTTTGTACGTTTTAAAGTTTTTAAAATAATTTGTTACACTTACATTTTTTTTAAAACGTATGATATAAAAAAAAATTCAACAACTGCTACTTTGACGATAGTGAAGAAGTTTAACTATTGTTAATTATAATTTGATTTGATTTTCAGTGATACATTTAGAATATATAATTCACATTTTCGATTGAATTTGGAATGGCAAGTCAATGGTAAGATATTCTTGGTTGATTCTGTGGAAAAAAATGATACCACAAAATGAAATTGTTTAATAATTACCAGTTTATGTTAATTCGAAAAATATGGTAGCAAAAAGTTACTGGCAAGACAGTTTTAGTCGAATCCTTATAAAAAGTTGAATCTACACTGAAATAATGGTAAATATGGGTATTTGTTTAGAATAATTGTTTAAATAAATAAAAAAAAATTCAAATTACAAAATTTAACAATAAGAAGTCTTTGAAGAGACATTTTTAGTTATTCTTGGAAAGAAATGAGCCTATTCGTCGGACATTGTCAAATTGAATATTTTTTCAAAAAGATTGTTTAGAGAATTCCAAAAAAGCAGTTATTTATAACTATCGTAATCTTACATTCAAATCTCTCATATTTTACACAAAAACTATGAATTTCAACAATTAATAATTGTACATCATGAAAAAATGATAAATGTTCATTAATTTGTTCATAACATTATAATGATTTTTTTTCTTACTCCAACACATAATAAATTATTCACATATTGTTGCTAGGCACGCCTGAAAAGTTATAAACAAAAAATTTAATTTGTTTTGAAATAAAAAAAACTTGCTTTCGTTAAAATAAAAAATTAGCGATTACATGTTATGTCTGAAAGGCCATTTTAAAAAAAACTATACATCAAAATCGGTTGAAAATTTAACTGTCGAGCAATTTTTTAATAAAAGTTCTTCTTGTTTACTGTAATGCCCCTAAAAAATGTCCCCCCTAGGGCTTTTTAGCCTCAATCGTCTGCACATTTTAAAGTTATGCGATTCAATATTACTGTAGCTAAGTTTACGAAACTAAAATACCAGTGTAATTGAACTCTGACGGGAATTTTTTACTGTACAATAATAAATATATATATATATATATATTAGGCAGGGCATATTCTAAGAAAATTTTAATGCTGCCCGTTCGGTTACACGAACATGATAATATGCTCATCCCGGTTTCCCCAGAAACTTGAACATGTTTAAATTTATTTTTTTAAATTAAACACTTTTTAAATTAGAAGTTGAATTATTTTAATTTCAAGTTTTTTGACATCAATAATTGTTCAGTTAGACATGAAAGTTACTGTTTCATTTTAAGACTGATGTTTCGAAACAAAATTATTTACAAATTATCTTTTTTAAATGTATCAAAAATAATAAACTAATGGAATATTTATTTAATATTAAGTTTATTATTCATTATTTTATCTAAAAACTTTTACACTGCCCGAAATCGAGATTTCACCTTGCCCGTTTTTTATTTTACACTGCCCTTATCGTTAACACCACGTCTTAGAATATGCCCTGATATAAGGTATCTTTTAACTGATGCATTGTATTCCGGGATTCGCAGAAAAAGTGAAAGCCTCGAAATCCTATCAACATTTTTACTATTGTTCGTTATAAAAGTATCATAATGTGTTAAACTAGTGGCGTAACTACGAGGCACATTGAAGACGTTCAGGGTTGGAAGAAAACAAAGTTTTCGGTCTTGAAATTTCTTCCGTTTTTTATGCTTCTTTGATGCACATTTGAGACTAATATTTATTGTAAGTTATTGATTAATTTTAAAGCTTCCAGAATTTTGTATTTTTGTAGTTTTTAATTTTTGCAAACTTGAAGAAAATTGGAAATTATAAATTTCTCTTTCGCTCACTAGTTACGTCATTTTTAGAGAGAAGCCGTCAATTTTAAATCTCTCGTACTATTAATAAAGTAAGGACTTGATTTTTCCGAAGCAACCCGCCGAAATGAAAGAATGTTTCGAAAGACGTACGCTTTTCGAATTTGTGCGCAGCTAAACACAACGCGGGTATCAGTGGCAACGAAGTTATCGCTAAGTGTAGATTTAATCTTAAGCATTTAAATCTGAGAGCAGCGTAAAACGTATGGTCTCCGTGAGGAAATGTACTTGAATCGAAACTCCGAATACTTTGTCCTAACGAAAATTGTTACCTATCTACAATCTTTCGAATACCGGAAAACAGGCACAAAGAGGTGTGAAACAAAAACAATGAAATTGCGAGGAACAAATAGAAACTTTGTAAGGAAAAAGAGCAGTAGAATATCAGAGTTCTGATAAGAGAACATTTATTTGTGAATGAAATTATTCGTTTTCAAATTCTCGAGAATTTTAGAACTCTAAACAGGATGGCAGAACAAAACCATTTTTATCTGAAACGTGAATTCTTGGCTAAAAATCAGGATTGTTTCAATAAATAGAAACAATCTAAAAGAGGATTCAAATTTGCAGATAAATTTTGGTGAGCCACGCAAATTGCCACTGAGCAGATATAGAAGGAATGGATATCCTAGCGATTAAAGTTTAATCTGTAAAAGGTGTGTATATATATTATACATAGTAAATATATATATACATATATTTTTCGTTTATCACTGTGATGAATACATAATTATTATAAATATTACGATGTAATGCGATTTGAGTGTTGTTTTTTCTTGCCACTGTATAGTACCAAGTATTATGGATATTATGAATTAATTATCGTAATGGTTTTCGGGGCTTATAAAACAAAAAATGCGTGTGGGCTTCTGCTTGCCTGCCTAATTACTTTCGATCTAACTATGTAATTAAAGGGCTACGTATTACATTGATAACATGCGAATAAGACGTGAGAAACGTGCAAAGCTAACGTCTCGTAACAAATCAAGCAGATTCAACTAAAAAAAATGACAAAATTATTGTTTAAATTGAGAAAATATTGTTTAGAAATTTTTCATTATAACGCGGCGTTTGAATTTTGTTATTTTCTTACAGGAACGCAGATATGTTCGAAGAACAAGTGGGACGGCTGGAAAATTTCGAAAAATAAAATTCCTGACAGTTTATAATATTAACGAATTTGAAAATTCCTGATAATATAGATCATTCCCGTAATAAAATTCCCGAGATTATAAAATATCCAACATAAGAAGCTATTAAAATGAAAATAAATAAAATATAAATAATATGAAATATGCAGCAAAGGATACACACCTTGAAAATTAAAATGTATAAAAAGCTGCGTCATCTAGTAGAAAAATATGCATTGATTAAAAACTGTTACCTTTTAAAATCTCTTGAAATTCCTTGGAATATTTTTAAATATCTTGAAATCTTTTCAATTTTTGAAAATCTTCGGAAATACCTTGAAATATTGGAAATTTTATTCTCAATAGCATAAAAATATAACTTTTTAAAGTACGATTACGATTATAATTAACATTAATAAAATGCAATGTTTTGTGGATATATTTTTTTAAATGCCTTACAATTTTTTTAATTCTTTAAAATCTTTGGAAGTACTTTGAAACATTAGAAAATTTCTTCAAATCCTTGAAATTCTTTGAAATCCCTCAATTTTTGTAACCGATCGTAGCACCCCCCTCCCCCCAATGTTACATAATTTATAAATGGCCTCTTATCGATAATTTTCAAATTCGGTAATATTGTAATAAAATGTCGGCAATTTTACAGTTTCGAATATTCTCTTTCTCGGGATTTTTCAGTCGTCCCAAAGAAGTAAGTCGATGCGCTATCATTTTCATATCAGTACTCGTTCTCTCACGTTGCATCGTATTTCGAAAAGTTTTTCATTCGCTATTTCGCGTAACTCTATGTGTAAATTATACATACGATATATATGAGAGCAAAGTTAGAGAATGAATCCGCACAGAACTACATGGCAGTGCCATTAACTTCGTAATTCAGCGTATAAGAAAAGTTTCGTAAAAAAAATTCTTCACAGAGTCCGTAATCTTAACGAGTCGAGTGAGTGTTTCGCGAAGAGAGGCTACACAACGACACTATTTCGGACTGCGATTCTCTATGACCTGTGTAAAGCGATCCGAGCTTTACGTTTGCTATTCAAAAGGAAAAGTACGCAATGAATGCCATTCGAGCAGCTTTTTGTATTTTCGATCTCATATCTGCCTTTTCTAAACGCTAGCCGTTTGACTATAGTTTATTACACGATACAACTATTAGTACCAGTTAACGTTGTCTGGTGCGATACGAGCTGCATGTGTAATGTTCATTATTATATTTTGAATACGAAATATACATATTGAAAAAAATTACTCTGGATCTCTAGTCACTTTTCTTATCCCAAAATTAATTCCATGCTATTCATATTATTGTTAAATCTTTTATTTGTCCATCCATACTATTATACTCCTATTCTTTTGAATCCTAATATTTTTATCCTCCGCATATCAATTTGAATCGCAACATTAATAACCAAGTTTATCTTTTTCAATTTCTATCTACTTGTCCTCTTTTAATACTTTTCTATTTCTTCATCAATATAAATCACATATAAATCAATATAAATCACAATAACGTAACATATTTTACCCCTCATCTTCCTATCCAGATAAAACCTTTTTCATCACTTTTGCAACATTTTATCCTTTTGAATACCAGTCTTTCTATGGGACCGTACTTAAAATTACGTAATAGCTCAAAGGCGGGGGGGTCAAGACATTTTTTTACGGGAGGGGGTCCTTCAATCATGTACGTAATTTTAGGAAATTCGCAAAAACTTTCTCCTGAAGATTATCTTTTTAGTTACAAATTGTATTATTTGGTTGAAAATTTAACAATTTTCTTAAAAAGACATCTTTTTTCAAATTCAACTGCTTTGTTGAAAATTCGTCATTTTGGGTCAAAAATTCCACTCTTTTCGTATAATACTAACCTTTTGTTTAAAGTTCATATTTTGTTGCTGATAAGTCATCTTGAATCTTTTTTCGATGAAAAATATTTTTTTCTGAAAATTTGTCTTTTTAATTCAAAACTTCATATTTTTTAAAATTACAATTTGTATTTCTCTGTAGAAAAGTCTTATTGAAATCCTTTTGGATCAAAGTTCAACCGTTTTTTGTTTGAAATTTTATTTTTGGATTGAAAAATTCACCTGTTTTAGTAGAATTTTCATTTTTCTTGGACAATGCAACTGTTTGGTTGAAAATTTAACAATCTTGTTAAAAAGTCATACTTTTTGGTTGAAAATTCGACTATTTAGCAGAAAATTAACTTATAGTTCACAATTCTTATCTTGGTGTTGGAAAGTGAACTGGAATCTTCTTTGGATGAAAATTTGACTATTTTTTTGTGTTTTTTAATTCATCTGTTTTAAAAGAAATATTTCATCTTTCTTGAATAAAAATGCAACTGTCGGTTGAAAATTCAATTATTTTTTGAAAATTTGTTCTCCTGATTTCAAAATTCACCTACTTTGGCAGAAATTACACCTTTCTTGGATATAAATGCAACCGTTTGCTTGAAAATGAAATTATTTTCTTAAAAAGTCATACTTTTGATTGAAAAAAAGTTGGTTGAAAATATAACTCAAATTTTTTCTGGATGAAAATTCAGCTATTTTTAAAAATAAAAAATTCCTTGTTTTAAGAGAAATTTCATCTTTTTTGGATAAAACTGCAACTATTGAGTAGAGAATTCAACAATTTTGTTAAAAAGTCATCCTTTTTGGGTAAAAATTCTTCTTTTGGGATTCAAAATTAAATTTTTTTTTAGAAACTTATTTGTTGGTTAAAAATTCATATTACGATTGTGAAAAGTAAAATAAAATCTTTTCAAAAGAAAATTCAACTATTTTTCATTAATTTATCTTTTTTTATTTATAAATTCATCCGCTTTGGTAGAAATGTATGTTTTTTAATGAAAATGCATCTTTTTGGTTAAATATTCTTCTTATTTGCTTGAGTATTCAACTATTTCATTTCAAAGATTTGGTTGGATCACTTTAAGAAATTTTTTTTTTTTTTGAAGAGTTATATTTTTGGTTGAAAATTCATCTCTTTGGTTGAAAGTTCAACTATTTTGTTGAAAATTAATCTTTTCAAATTGAAAGTTCAAATACCTGGGTAAAAGCTTAACTAAATTATTAAAAATTTATTTTTTTGATTGAAGGTTATGTCTTTGGTTAAAAATTTGACTGTTTAGTGGAAAAGTCTTTTTTTTTTGTTTAAAATAAATTTTTTAACTGAAAATGTAACTTTTCCATTTTTTTAAAATTATTTTTTTTTAGTTTTGAAGACGTATTTATGTCGTTTTGAAGACTCTCCTTTTTTGGTAGAAAGAAATAATTTTGTTGGTTAAAAATTTCATTTTTGTCGGGTAAAAATGCATCAATTTCATGGAAAAATAATTTTTTGCTGAAGTCATATTTTTGTTTGTCAATTCAATTTCTGTAGCGAAAATTCGTCTTTTGGCTTAAGAGTTCGAAAATGTAGGTAAAATTCTCTTTCTTTAGTGAATCTTTACTTGTTGAAAATTCGTCTTTTTGATTTTAAAAAACTTTTTTTTTGTATAAATTTTATTTTATTTTTTTTTTAATATAAACTATGACACTTTTTGTTGGGAACTTATATTTTTAAGTTGAAAAATCAACTGTTATGTCAAAAATTTAATTATTTTGTTGAAAATTCAAGTATTTTGTTGAAAAGTCATCGTTTATAGTAGAAAATACATTTTTTTTTTAAATAAATTAATAAATTTGAAAATTTTTATCTGAAATACTATTTCATTCCGTTTAACAAAGAGTCTATGTTCAAAGTATTTCAAGATTAAAATGCTGGTATTTGAATATTAGTGATCATGGAAAATGAAAAATTAGACAAGGGAAAATAAGGGAATTTTGAAATTGAAGTTCTCTGACACCCTGCCTAATCTACTAGCAATAACAAGTAAAACATTTTTGGAAACTAAAAATTACGTACAGAAAGAGTGGGGGTAGAAATATTTTGTTACAGTTTGTTATAGGAGTATATATAGGAGAATATATCCAAAATCTTGCATATATTTTTTTAATTGCGATCTTAAATCCTCTTCTATCTTTTTTTTCAATCACTCAAACTCGTATTTTGTTGAAAATTCGTATTTTGTATCGAAAATTAATCTTCTTAGTTGAAAATTAATTTTGTTGTTGTTGAAACTTTAACAATTTGATAGAAAAATAACTATTTGCTTGAAAGTTAAATTTTTAGATGAAAATTCATATTTCTGGTTGAAAATGTAACTATAATTTTGATAATGCAATATCCTGCTTATCTCTTTCAATACTGAACTTGCTATCTACGTAAGTTATTTTCTATCTCTTCTACAATATAAATAATGATTTTTAGTACGTTTCCTGATTATTAATTTTAATAAAGTTTGGAAATTTTTCGAATGATGACCCTGCAACGATACAGTTCTATTTTGTTAAAAATTCTTTTCATTCTTGGTTTAAAATTAATTTTTTACCTGAAGATTTAACTATTCCATTTTTGGTTAATAAATTATTTTTTTGTTGTCGAAAATTCAGGTACGTTTGTGAAAATTCGTCTTTTTGGTAGAAAATTAATCTTCTTGGTGAAAAATTGTACCTTTTTGGGTAAAACTTTAAAAATTAGGTAAAAAAATTAACTACTTGCTTGAAAGATAAATTTATTTTTTTAAATTCATATTTTTGGTTTAAAATGCAACTATTTTGATAGAAAATTGAACTATTATACCATTAACTCTTTCGGGCTAAGCGTGACTTACTCGGTGAGGTAGGGAATAATGTGGGAAAAAGGGTATAGATTTTTAGATTGGCTAGAATTCCTGTGTTATTTACATATTTTGTTGAAAACTCATCCTATGGTAGAAAATTCACCTATGTAGTTTAAAGATTCAAATATTTTGCTAAAAGTCTAATTATTTTGTAGAAAATTCAACTATTTACTCATCTTTTTTAGACGGAAATTCGACCTTTTGGTTGGAAATGCACCTTTGTAAGTCAAAAAATTCACCTATTTGGTTGAAAATTCTATCATTTCTGGAAAATTCAACTATGATATTAAAATCATCTTTTTTGATCGAAAATTTACGAGAAAATGCAAAATTGGTAACGTTTTTTATGGATGGCCCCTTATCCACGTCTATCCTTTTCTATTTCTACTGCAATATACTATATAATATATAGCCTTATTGTTTTGAAACCCAGTCATTTTAAACAAGTGTATCCTGCGTTTATCCACATATATCATTTTTTATCCGTTTGGGAATCTAAAAAAAAAAAATTTTTGTTTCGTTTTTTTTAATCTAAAATCCTGCTTATCTTTTTCAATCCCTATATTCCTATCAAAGTAAATCATTTTATATCTCTTCTGAAATTATCCTTCTAAAACCTAGTCTTTCTATCCCAAGTCCACGACTATCCTCGGACTATCCCTTTTTTTATCCACGTAGATTCTTTTTTATCTCTACTGCAATATAAATTATCCCATTATATAATTATTTTCTAACAGTTTCTATCCCTATTTATCATCCTTACCTTTTTCAATCCCCGTATCTTCCTATCCATATAAATTCTTTTTCATCACTTTTGCAATATTTGCTCTTTTCAAATACCACTCTTTCTATCCAAGTCCGAACCCTTATCCACAATCCAAAATTTCGTTTCGCAATCCAAAATCCTGCTTATCTTTTTTTTTCAATCCCGATCTTCCTACCTACGTAAATATTATTCTATCTTTTCTGAAATATAAGTCACCTTTTCGAATCACAGTCTTCATATCCAAGTTTTATTTTCCGCCTATCCAAACGGAGAGTAAATCAGGATGGAAAATTTCAGATTCTAAAGAATTTTCATTCTATAATCTATAATTACTTTTGTAATTATAGATTGCAAAGAATGTTGAAAAGGATTTACATGGTTGCTACAAGACCTGGAAGACCCAGAAAAGTTCTGGAATTGTAAAAAAGTTCAGAAAATCATTAGTACTTTTCAATCAATTTCGTACTTTACTGCGAATTTTTAATCTCCAAATTCATACGAATATTCACACTAATAAAAAATATGATTTTAATAATTCCAGACTTTTTAGGAATTTTATTTAAATTAAATTTATTTTACTGGATTTTTTTAAAAAGTAAACCTAGACTTTTTTTTAAGTGTACCCGGAAAACCTGGAAAACTCATGTAATTTTGTGTACTTGAGTACAAAAATACTCCATTCTTCACTACCAGATCCAAGGAAAAAATCACCAGCTACGTTCTTTCCATTTTATTGAAGTAGTACGGGTCACATCGGTAATAATCAGTTTATTATTACTTATTTTATCGTAATTGGCCACATAACAACTACACTTAATATTTTTGAAGTAACATTTGCCCTGCAATAACATTCAACATAAAAAAAAATCAAGCACGAAAAATTACTAGAAGAGCACTTCGTACTATCACATGGCGAATCTCTAGATTCTAGTTATGATATTATATCTTGCTCAATGCTCACATTCTACACGAATGGAATTTTGATAATTGATATATCGTCATTTTAAATCTCTAATATTCATAATATCGACAGACGAACGAAGAATAATTTACAATTTACTATACTTTTTATAAAAGAGTTCAAAAAAGTATCACGAAATCACACTGAACTATGGAATACTCTTCAGTAATGTAATTTCAAATTTTATTTTCCTTCATAATAAAAAAGATTTATCTATTTACAAAAAACTGATTCTTTGGAAATTGTTTTAAAACAAGTGAAAATTCAAAAAAAAGAACCTATATTAAATTTCACAATTCACGTCTTTTGAAATCAAAAGCTATTTTTCAATACCGATTGGCGATAATTTCATCGAAATAATAAATTATACATTTTTCTAATGTACATATTGTAATATTTTTAATAGAAAAAACATTTCCAAAAAGAGGAAGATTTTCAGAAACCTAATATATTCCTTTCTGAGAAAGTTTCTAAAAAAATAGATTTGCTCTTTCCCTGACCCAGTGTCTTTTTCAGGTAAGCAAGTTGACTAAAAAAATTAGCAGACGGAAAGTATAAGGGAAGAGAAAACATTTTATTCTCATTGTGCAAACTGGACCTTTATAAATTTTTTCATTGAACTCGTCAGTTTTTTTCTGAAAGTAGTTTATAACTGGAAACTTTCAACAAATTTCTTTCGATATTTTAATAATTCTTAATGGTACAATTTTGATTATAAAGAGCGCGATAATATGTAAATTCTCTTTTAACAATAATACTACTATGTGAATCGAAAAGTGTTAAGAAATTAATTTTTACATTTGCGCGCTGCGTTACTAGAAAAGATAAATGGTTTTAAATTTACATCCCTTTTACCTTACGTTTCCACTTTCCAGTAAATAATGTACATGTTTCTACTTTCAAGGGAATCCAAAGTGCCTGCATAAATTTTAAAATTGATTTTTCTCTCGGCACTTTCGGATCCCCATTTAATATAAGAAAACGGAATCCAGGACTAATTTACATACATCTTAAGTAATTACATGTATACACCGATCAAAGACTTACAGCGGAGATCACAATTGCTAAACTAAACTATACACACTTCGCAATAATCTACTATACATTCTCTGCTGCATTTTACCGAAAGTACATTTTTATGTCACTCTATTTGGCGATCGTTCCAAACGCAAGAATCGACTCTTATAACTACTGGCTAGAAAGTACAAATGTAAATTCTACAAAATATGTAGCATCGCATCATCGACTCGCAATTTCTGACAGTCTTTTCATCAAAGATTAGGGGGTGAGACCTCAGCACTCGATGAACGATGCATAAAGTATATACGGAAAAGCAACATTTAACATTCGAGTCGCTTTTAATACAAAACTGAAACACTTTCAGTGCGCAAATATGCCACAAAATCTCGATAGCTCCACGTTAAAAGAACCTCTGTCGTTGGTTGTTTATTATTTTTGTGATTATGGTTTAAAATTATTTTCAATTCATTTGAATGCCTTTGACTTCATATTGATTTCCTCTGAATTCTTTGTATTCATTTGAATTATTTAACTTCTTTAAAATCTTTCGAATTCCCTGAATTCTTTGACTTACGTAAGTTCTTTAATTCTCTGGATTCCTTGAGCTCTCTAAACTCCTTGAGTTCTTCTAAATTCATTAAGATAGAATCTCTCAGCGACAAAATATGTCAGGTTTAAGAGGAAATTATGCGACACGTATTTTCCCAATTTGAGAACAATTTATTTTCCATGAAGTTACCAATATTTGAATTTTGACGTGTGTTAAAAATACACAAGATTTTTCTTTGAACTCATATCGTTTTTGACCTAATTCAGATTTTCAAATTTTCTTTTTCTCCAAATTCTTTCAGAATCCATCAGAAAATTGTTTAAAAAGTTAAAAATTACCAAAATGGCGCCGACTTGTTTGAAAATATAAAGAGTCGATTTTCACAAGAAATCCACACTTACATTTTTCCCAATTTTTTGCTGTATTTGGCCTTTGTGCATAGGAGACTTTTTTTCTTAAACTCAAATTTTCGCATTTTTTTCAGAAAGAACCAAAGATACAAAAAAAATTCCTCTTGCTTTTTTGCGATATCAGGCTTCGTTAAAGAGAACATGTTGAAAATTCAATTTTCAGATAAAAAAATTCCTCCGGCCTCAAAAATGGTTTAGCCCGCATAAAACTGATAAAGTGTTTTCTTAATACGAGCTGAAACTTAAAAAAAAATATTGCAAGAAACAAAAAAGGTGTGGTTTTTCAGAAAATCTTTTTGTCATGTTTTAAACATCGAGAAAAGAAGATTTTCGGGAAAATCCCAGTTTTTTTATTAAAATAATTATTTAAATTTATTAATTAAACAAATTCTCCTGGCTACAAAAGTTATTTAGCAAGATATGGCAAAGGAGATCGAAGAATTTTTTTCGAGAATTTTTTTAGATGTGTATACTTTTATCTCATTTTTCTTCCTGTTTCTTTCTGAAAAAAATGCGAAAATTCGATTTTAAGAACAAAAATTATGCCCGCATAAAACGCACAGGATATCTTCCTTCTAAAAGGCTAAATTGAGAAAAAAATTGGCAAGAAATATAAGTGTGCTTTTTTGTGAAAATCGACTTTTTATATCAAAATTCAAAAACTTAATGGAAAATGTATTTTTCTCAAATCGGTAAAATACGTGTCGCCTAATTTCCTCTACAAACAACATATTTCGTAGCTGAGAGATTCAGCGAATTGAAGTTTAGAACCTGCCTGATATGAAATGGATTCGGTCTTAAATTCGTCTTAAGTTCTGAATTCTTATAAATTAATAAATAAATTAATTACTACACCTATCTGCTGTTTGGTTTGACCAAAACAAAATAAACAGTTCAGACGACCAGCGCCATAGCAGTAATTTTAGACTCACACTCCGAGAGAGGTTCTTTCAAGATAAATTTTCCTTTATTCGAGTTACCATTTGCCCAAATTTTTATTTCGCACTATTTCCGTTTGCCATATTTTCTATTTGACCTAATTTATATTCTTCTGGAATAAATAAAAAGTATGGTAAACGTTAATTCTGAAAAATATAAAATATAAAAGTCATAAGTGAATTTTGAGGCATCATCCACCTCACATTTTAAATACTTTTGGAAGTACGTTACTGCATTACTATTTTTTTAAACTTACGTTGACTATTTCATTCTCTAAGTTTGGTAGACTTAGTTTATAAAATTTGGCAATCGCAAGACAAGGTAAAGGTATTTGAGTCGGTTTTGAAATTGACTTATTGACTATCGCTTAACAGATATGATTATTGATTCGTCATCGTAGTCGATTTTGTTTCTATGATAAAAAGCGAAAAGCAGGTTCAAAGCCGTTGATCCTACTAAAATTGCGGGTAAGGTCCAAGCATCTAATGAAAGTCAGTCTGCGTCGATGAAAAACTGCACCTATATTTTCCTCCTATATTTTTCTATTTCGATGACAACAATTCAAGATTCAAGGATCTTAATTGACGGTTTAGGTCCTTTCATGCGTAATTGATGGAAGTTTCGATTACGCCAAATTCCGTTTTAATATCGTGAGAAGAAGCAATTGCTATCTACTCAGGATTTCCGGATTTTTATTCTGAATCTCCTTGTTCAAGTTGTCGTTTTGAATACTCTGACCAGGAAGTCTGACAGGTTTGATAGATTTCAGTTTAGTGGTACCTCCATATTTAAAATTGACATCACTGCAAGTATCTAAGGGATGGATCGTTCCAGTTAAATTCGAGAAAGATTCCTCTGTCGTGTCTTCGAGTCTTGTAGTTTGAACTTTCCTGACTGATCCCAACTCGTATGCAGACTTGGACGGCTTCAGTTTGATTCTAGCGTTTGATAAAGGTAGAGAAACCGACTTTTCCAAAGCCACCGATTCAATCTTGATATTATTATTGGTAGAGTTTCCACTATCAGCAGCAGAATCGACAGTATCGGTAATTTGAATATCGATATTTACAGATTTTGGATCGTTTTCATCATTGCTGCTGCAACTATTCCGATCACTGCTGCCTTCGATTTTCAGAGCTGCGATTTCTGCCCTTTTCTGTTCAATCTGACTGTGCGAATTGGCAAAGAAGGAGGACATTTTCTCCAATCGACTCCCCAAGTTCGGTTGACTTAAAGCCGACTTCAAGGGATAGGGTGTTTCCATTCCACCCCTTAGGAACTTCTGTGTTTCTTTACCAGTCGAATTGCTCTTCACCATTCCATACTTATTATTATTATCTTCAAGAACTTTCAAAGGAAAACTTCTAACACTATTGCTACGTCTATTTTCAGCGACACTCAGTTGCGCCACTATTCTCCTCACATCTCCTGGAATATCAATATCCGTGCGAGTATCAGCGAGATGTTGAATGAAGGCTCCCAGCGTCGCAACCGTCACTTCCAAACTTCGATTCTGAGACTCAAGTTTGTGCCCAGAGGATTGTTGAATCGAACGTGTGCTTTCGATGCGATGTAAGTTGCTCAGCGCGATTTCGAGTTGGTTGCTGAGATTTACATTTTGCTGAGTGAGTTGCTTGTTGAGCATTTCGAGCTTCTCCATGTTTTCGATCTGGGGCTTCACGGAAAGCATCTCCTCTTGCAAGACTTGGTACTCAACTCTGTACTCGTTCAGTTGCTTGCCAATCTCCATATCAGGGTAGAAAACTCGTTTCATCACTCGGTCCAAAACGGATTTATCGACAGCTGGAACTCTGATTTTCAGGTATTCCATAATCTCCTCGAAACTGTCGCAAAGGAGGAGTTGATCTTGATGGTCTTCGAGCAAAGCTAACGCCACCCGGAAGATCACTTCTGAGGACTCGAGGAATAGCAAATCGAAAACTCTGGTAACGAAGCCGAGGGGAAATTGGCTAGCGAATAAAGTGAGGAGCCAAGGTGCTGCGTATAATGTGGGCGAGACTTCGTGTTTGTCGAAATGATTGTAGATAGCAGGCAATCTATCGTGAAGTAATCGGGAGAGTTGATATAAGTGGAGCTGTAAAGCGGCCATGTCGGGAAGGTAGAGTTTTCTTAAACCTCTTCTGAACATTAGATGTCGCAAGAGGAAGAAAGCTTGGTCCTCTGCCATGTGAAGAAGAAGTACACCTGCGACGAAACTTAGCCCTTGACAATATCCAACTTCATGGTCGAGGAGAGAGTAGGCTTTTAGTAAATTAAAAAGTCCTAACTGACCAGGTCCTAGAGGTGAAGAGAAGTAAGGGTGATTTGGAAAGGTTCGACCCAAGTCGATCAAAATTGCGTGTTGTTGGGATGTTAGTTGCTTCAGAAGAAGTTCATAGGGCATGTTGTAATTTGGAAAGTCACGCGTTTCTATCGGAGGTTGCTTTAAGCAAAACTGTTCTGCCAAGAAGTGCCAAACTTCCCCGCGTTTTCCCCTTGGTACACCTAGTTAGAATAAAAAAATTCAAGTTATTTTAAAGATTTTGGTTTTAATATTTAAATAAAAACTTTACGAGGTCTTGTCGGGGATTTATTTGCAGATATTATACTATACGTAGGTACGAAAAAACTGAGATCCAAATTAGACTATTCATGTAACTTTTTTTTTTATTGATTGATTTAAAACATTCAAGTTTTATTAATGGTAAAGTGTAAGAAAGGTATTCCCGGTCATTTGGGGATTTGAAAATTTTGTTCGGGTCATTGAAATTCTAAAAATCAAGCTTTTAAAACTGGACACTTTTTTATTCGAAATAAACAAAAAAAACTGCAAATTACGGCACTCAAAAATAGAATTTCATATCCAGGTACCCGATATCAAGTAACATTTATAGTGATTGGACTACTTTAGGGCGTATTATTGTATAAGATAAGACTCTATAAGATGTCTAATAAACAAAACCTGGCTGTCATTTTCCACGTACAAATGGAAGAATTTTCAATTATGAACTAAACCTTTAAATTATAACTTCTCCAAAAAACGTTCAAAATGACATAATTTTGAATTGTAAAACATTAAAAATTCAACGATTCTCAATTTCGTTAAAAACTGAATACTTTTTAAATTATGATTGTTAAAATAAAACGTTCTTGTATACTAGAATCCTTTAAAACTAAATTATTTTAATTTTAATCATTTGAAATAAATAAAGTTTGAATTCTAGTTTATAATTTTCAAAATTCAGCAATTTCCGTTATAAATAAAACAACTTAAATTGTAACTTTCCAATTGAAAATTTAGCTGTCAGATATTTTAACGATTCACAATTATTTGAAAAATCATTCAACTTTCAACATTTGAAATAGCTCAATTTTAAACAATTTCATATCATACAATTCTGAACGCTTCAATTTTTAATCGTTTCATTTTGAACACTTCATTTAAAATTGTCCATTCTAAATTAACAGTCAATTATTATTTAATTTAAAATACTGTAGTTTAACTTTCATTTTTCAAAATTCTAATTAACTAATTAATTATTATATTAAAAATTGTTTTAATCTGAAAATGGAGAATTAGAAATTAAGACTGAAAAATGAAAAATTTTGAAAGTAAAGGATTGTAAAATTGAGTATTGTAAACTTTACAATTTTATACTTGAAAATGTTACAAATTGAACCTTTCAAACTGAAAAAACTTAAACTCGAATTTATTAAAAAGCACATAATATCATGTGGTTCATTCCCCGGTGAAGCGACCACTCAGGGAGCATTAAGTTTCCTAAAACTAATTAATTAACGCATTCTAATTTTGATTCTAATGGTCTCGTGATAAAAAAATTTGTTTAGCACCTGCTTTTAGGAACAAAATTGTGAGCTACATCCTCGACAACACCGTACACGAATTTAAAACAAAATCTTAAAATCCACTATAGTATAATTAAGAATATTCAGATAAAAAATGTACAAAATTTATAATCTAAGATCTTCGTGCAAAAATTAAATTTTACCTTGCTTGATGGCCTGCAGCAGCATCTGATTATCACATTTTGTGGATATCCTCGACTCTTTACTAACTAAGAGATCCCAAACTTCAACCAACTCTCGTGCACAGCTGCTAAGTTCATCGTAATCTAGTTTAATCCTTTTAAGCGTCGTTTCTTGTTGATGAACTAAAACAAAGTTTATTGAAATTAGCGTCAAGTTTACCGAAACACTGTAAACTTGTTTAGAACCATCTGACCAGTCTGGAAACTTTTGAAACTTACCTTTGAGTCTCGCATTTTCTTTCTCCATTCTTATCAGAATCAGTTGTTGATTAATGGCTTTCTTCCAGAGTTCCCTAAGCTCTTCTTTAGACTTCTTCCTGACATTCGTCTGCTGATTCTTTTTTATGTTCAATCCTGATTTGTCATTATCTTTATTGTCTTTATCTTTGCCAGGGGTTACTACACGATTAAGAATAGCTTGCCTCCAAGAACCACTAGCATGTAACCTGCCGGCTTCATCTGATTCGGTTGGAGACATCTTTGGTGAGTTGCCTACTTTTAAGAAGCTGCAAATAAAACAGAAGTTTATTACAATCCTCGATTATAAATTATGTTTTCTAACAGGGCTCCAAATCACGCCATTATTGACACTATTTTGCCACTTCTTTGAAAAGAATGCTACTAATGCCACTACTTTTTCGCAATTGGCCGCTAATGTCCTTTACCCTTTAACTTAACACTTTAAAAAAACTTCTTCACAGATTATCTCAAATTATATGTCTACCATCTCAAATACAGAAATATATGACAGAAAACGGTCCCAAAGAAGTCGAAAAATTAATTAAAAATATTTTTCATTTAACTATTCTTTATTTCATAACACGGTGAGCTTCAACCAACTTTAACCTAAAAAAGACATTACATCAAGTTTTTTTGCGGGGTATTATACTCACGCAGTATACGAGTATCAAAGCAAAAGATGTTGAAACATTTTTATACTCACCGGTTTATCTCAGATTGTAATTAAATGATGCTGGCATAATTTTTAAAGCATAAAAATATTAATGAAAAAAATAAAAGCTTAACATTTTGTGAAACAAATATGTATTGGGAAATCCTTTTATAGCAACATAAAACAGTGTCCAATAAATGTCATCTAAGTTCAAGAATTTTTCGGTTAAAGTTGGTTAAGGCTCATCGTGCGAGGCTTTGAATTGTACGATATTTTCGAGGTTTAGAAGAAAATTATTTCAAAATTGTACCATTTTCATTTGTAATACTTCTTGGATGGATATTTTCAAGACGGAAAGGCATGAAATCGTACTGATTCAAAGTATAATTTCCAAATGAAAGCCGTAATTTTCGATACACTTATAATTTAATAACGTTCAATCTTAAGGTTTCAAATTCAAATAAAAAATATTTGGACATTGAAAATTGAAATTTTTCGACTTTGCAGGAAGCTAAATTTACAAAAAAAAGACTGGAGCCTAGAAATTATTCTGAATTGAAAAAAAAATCTATAAATTAAACAAATTTCTTAATTCAGTAAACTGAAGTTCAAAATGCATGTCAACTATAAACTTGTCTAGTTTGAAAATAATGCAAGTTGATGAGTTACAAATTTTAGAATGAAATCACTTGAAACCAATTTAAAATTAAATTAAATTAAATCAAATAAAAGAGGAAAGTTCTTTCTTTTATTGGAATTATTGAAGTAGAAATTAAGGTTTAACTTTTTTTTCAAATATTTCAAAGCAGAGTTTAATTAGTTTCATTCTATGCGATTATTCTTTTTTAATGACATCTTTCTCTACCTCTAAAAGTCTCTAATTTTTCTAGAATGGAATTGCCAGCGTGAGGTTTAGAATTTTGTTGGAGTTACATACTTTTGAAAAAATACCCGGAATTTAGAAATAAAAATCCTGAAATTGATTTAAAAAGTTTTACACAAAATGTCATAGACGATAATAAAATGTCCAAACATAGGGATTACAGCGAGAAAAGAGCTCAAAAAAGGGAAAATAGGGGAAATATTAGCAATTTTTTTTACATTTATAAAAGAAAAAACAATCTTTTATTAAGAAATGTTCTATTATGAAATAATGGTAAATAATTTTTGAATGATTTCTGCCATTTCAGAATTTATGCTTTTAAAATGGACATACTTAGGTCGTTGGAAATCCATTCACGGCGACATAAAAAAGTCCAACAAAAAATAAAATTTGTTGGACAAATAATTTTTATATTTGTAAACTCTTTTTCATAATAAAGATTTTTTTTTAAATTTTATGATTAATAATAAAATCGAGATACTTGTAAGTATAATTAAATATTTCTTTCCAAGATTTGTCATTTTGTCCTTACCATAATAAATACTTTGAATGTAAATTTGAAACTAAACTCTTCAAGTTTCATAAAATTGAAACGCCTCAATTTTAAACTTTTGACTTTAAATTCTTCAAGTTTAGAACATTTAGCCTCGCAGTTTATCAACATGGAATATTCAATTTTTTAATTATTTGACATTGTACAGTTCAATTCAAAACTATTTTTCAACTGTTCCAATTTCATATTGGATAACAACTTTCGTCTCCGGTTTTCATATTTTCAACATGTTTTAAAATGCTTTAAGATGGATGTTTCTTAAAGAGTTTTTATTTTTTATTTCTTTACTTTTTACTTTATTATTTATAAATAATTTATTTAATTGCTTTAATCTTGCTCTATATTATAGCTGTACAAAAATCTAAGATAATCATCTGAAATTATCATTTTCTGCATAAATCAAGAATTGTAATTTGAAATATCGTATATTTAAAAGGAAATTTAAAAAAGGGAGAAACGCAGGGAAACAGGGAAAAGATAGTGATCTCTGAAAAAGGCGTTTCCATAAATAAGATTCCGAATTTACGCAATAAAATCTTTTAGAAATTCAAAATACCTGCATAGAATGAAAAATTATCAACATATGTAAATTTATGAATTTTCTTTACAATACTATGTTGTTCGATTTTTATATGCCTCACAACTTACAAAAAATGAATCTATTTATTATTTATATCGTTTTACGTAAGTTTCTTCGTTAAGAATGAATATTACAAACTGATGTTTTTTATGTGATTACAAAAAAAAATCATTATAGTCGATCCGAGACCTGCGAGATCTATGTATATTATAAGTTTATTATTTTACTATTTTTCTACCATTTTTAAAAAAGTGTGCCACTATAGACACTATTTTTTATCCATGAAGTGAGTCCGAGCCCTGTTCTAATTAGGATTTTTAAAGGAGCTGAAAAGTGCTTACATATCCATCATAGGACTCTTTGGACCTGTATTTACAGTCAACTGTTGCTCGGGAGAGACACGAAGTGATCTCGGTCTATCGGATTCCGGAGAAACCTCTGTGATAGTTTGTGATCCTAAATTCACAGGACTTTGACTACCAGCCTTATGTATTGCTGAGCTAAATTGATTCGATTCGCGAATTTGCGATGGAAGGGAAAAGTCGTCTCTTGATCCTTTCCGTTTCATCAGATTGTCAAAACTATTTGTCAGGGAACGTTTGGCTTTCATGAATATCGTACTTCCCACACCGACACTGAGATACTGATTCAGAAATTCACTCCTGAAGGAAGGAAATCAAAGAGTTTCAATTAAAATTTGATTTAAACGAAGGGTACAAACAGGTAGATAGAGGAATTGTGAATTTCAAAGTTTTACCTGTTTTCGGCAGTGTCGTGAACGTGTCTGGACTGTTTTGATTCACAGTGGGCCCGCAGTAGCGCCATTAAAAAATTATTCTGCTCGCGGATACTCGATCCAGCACCTGAGCCTCCAGCTTCAGAACCCTTAAATTTAGTTACGATAATTTCATGCTCTTCTTCTGACAACATCTCCATTCGAGAGAATATAATACTCTGTGTCTTTCTCTCATTTTGCCCTGTAAAGAGACACAAATTCGTTGAAATTCGTTACAAAAACAATTGAGACATGATTAAGAAATCTGATTGGGAAAGGTACCGTCGATTTCTTGAACTAATTTCTTGTACCAAACCATCGGACAATGCTCGCAGGAGAAGACAGCGTGTCTATCTCTTCGATTTCCCTCGTAACCAGAAATGAATGCTTGAGATATGGCTGAAAAAAAATATTTTTATTGTTTAATAAGGAAAAGATAAATCAGAAAGAAGGACTAATATTCTTGAAACGAATAGAAGGCAGTTACCTCCTACTAAATCGTCAGCTACTGATTCAGATTGGCATTTAAAAACGTAGGCAACAAAACTTTCAACGCCAGGATCTCGGCATATGAAACCGAAATGTTCAGGATTCGCGATTCCTTGTACACAAGTGGCTACATTTTTTAGCTGCTTGTGAAGTAAGACTTGCTTTCGGTCTGGACTGATCAGACGTAGATCTTGTCGACCGACCTGAAATTGTTAATCAAAATTGAACTGGATTCTCAACTCTGCTTGATGTACTTGAAAACAGGGCTGCTATAGAAGTCTGGTTTCAAAATTCTATGACTTTTCTAGGTATTCCAAGTACTTTTGAAAAAGTTCCACGTCTACTTTGAACAAAAGATTTAGTAAATTAAATTCAATTTCAAAACATTCTACTTATCGCAGACTAATATACTAACAATGTCTTGTACTATTAAGGAATGCAAATCAGGGTTGCTACAAAATCCCAATTTCCAAAGTCGCTGACTTTTCCTTGAATAATTTTTTATTTTTCTTGAAAGTCCTGAATCTTTCTTTTAAGTATAAATACAACCTCACACCCAGGAGATTAATAATGTTAATGGGAACAAAGTTTATTTATATTTGAAATACTTTTAGTGACAGCAGTCACATAGAATTTTATAAGGGATTACCCAAAAGTTACGCAAGACATACATAAAATATATTAACTTTCAACCAAATATAATATTTTTAGCTAAAAAATTAATTTTCAACTAAAAAAAAATTAATTTTGAAAAAAGTAAAATTTTCAAGCAAAGCAATGAATTTTTAACTGAAATTATGAATATTAAGCCAAAATAAATGATTTTTTAAGTAAATAATTGAATTTTCAACCCAAATTTTCTACCAAAAAAGACAACAAAATACAAATAAATACAAAATACATCAATTTTCAACTAAAAATAATAAATTCTCAACCAAACAGATGAATTTTCAACCAATAAATTAAATTTTTGGTTGAAGAAATTAATTTTTAACTAAAATGATAACAAACAAGAAATAAATTTTCTAACGAAAAGATTAATTTTCTAACAAAAATAACGAATTTTCAACAAAATACATGAATTTTCAACTAAAAAATATAAATTCTCATACAAAAATAAAATAGTTAAGCTTTCAGCGAAAAAATTAATTTTCAACCAAATGACATAGATTTTCCACGAAATAGTTGAGTTTTCAATCCAACAGATTCTCTTTGACTTTCTAGAATTTCTTGAACTGTAGCAGCCTTGCAAGTCAAAGAGCTAAAATTTCTAAAAAGTTTTAAATTATTATAATCAAATTTTTTTCTTATTAAAACATCAATTTGTATGAATTCAGAAATTAAAAATGTACCGTCAAGAACTTAAATAACTGTTAAGACTTTAAATAGGTGCGACTGAAAAAAATTCCAGTCATTTTTTAAAAATCCATGATTTTTCTAGGTTTTGTAGCCAGCCTGAGTAATGAATATTGATATTAACCTGGAATAACATAGTGCGGTTATGCTCCTCGCTGGCATCTGAAGCAGAACCTCTCCTTGGAGTTAAAACACTCCCAGTGGAAGCTGCACGATTCCTCATCGCGTCAGGTAATTGTATATTGGAACTACTACTCTTCTTTGGCACCTGTTTACTTTCCTGTTCATCATTCTCTGATATACTATTTTGTCTTAGTGGAAGAGTTTCTACGGAACCGCCCAGGATCTTGGGGGTTCCCAGAGGACTAGTAGGGGACGTGGGAGATAATAACCTACTACCTGATACATTATCTGTACTTCCTAGTTCACTGGCATTCGAATCCTGCAGAGAGAAATTAAAGTTGTAGACACTGAAAGGATTAGCTGCACGACTAGGAGTGTAAAAAAGAAAGAAAGAACGAATGAAAGAATTAATTCTAAAGAATGTTAATTATTCTAAAAGAAGTAATTGAGAAGAGAAGAATCAATTAAGAAAATTAATCAATTAAGAAGATTAATTAATTAAAAATTGCAATCAATTCTACAAGAATTAATTCTTTTTGAGGGACCGTTACGTGGAATTATGAAAATGCAAAATAATTCTCATTTCGCTACCTTTTTTCAGGGTAGAGACAAAAATCTAACGAAACTGAATTTTTTTATGTTTGAAGTATGCAAACTTGAAATTCAAATCATAGGATTTGAAATTGGAACAATTAAAAATTCCAAAATTTTATTTTCAAGTTTTTAGAATTACACTATAACAAAATAGGAAAAACGTTAACACTTTTTTTTATTTACGATAATCAAAATTCGACAAATTAAAAATGAAGCATTTTAGATTGCTTAAATATCATATGTAGTAATACTATATGTAGAATTCAATTCAAAATTGGTCAATGTCAAGCGCTGAAATTTAAAAATCAATCTCTACCACTTTTAAGGTAGTTGTCGTGAAAATAATCAGATCTCTAAAAAAGAAGTTCTTCAATGATTTTAAAAATCAAAATAATATTACTGATAATATAATTTCAAATAAAAAAAATTATTTTTAATTACCAAATCTTCAAAGGTACAGGAAACTTTTGCTTTAACAATGTTTTTTTTTTCAAATGAAATTTGCCTTAAAATCGCTTCTTACGAATTTTTTAAAAAAGTTTGAATTTTAATAAATGATGGCTCATTTTTTTGGGAAAGTAAGGGAAATGACAAGAGGGAAAGGAGGGCTAGTGAAGGGAGGGGAAGTATGTGATATAGGGGAAATAAGGTGAGGTGAAGTAGAGGAAGTGAGGTGAGAGAAAGTAGGGGAAATGAGGTGAGGGAAAGTAGGGAAAGTGATGGAAAGTAGAGTTGGGGGATCGGCAGAGAATGATGAGGGGATGGAGAACAAGGGGAAATTAAAGTAGGGGCAGTAGGGGAAATGATTAGAATAGTGGGTGAGAAAGCGAGGGCTGGAGAAGGGAGGTAGGTAAAGGGGAGCGTCAGTTGGGGAAACGAGGAGAGAGAAGTAGAGGAGGAAGAAGTTGGGGAGGAGGATGAAAGATGGGAAAGTATGAGAGGGGAAATTTAAGGACTTAATTAACGCCTTAATAGGCTACGAGCCCTTTTTCGTAGGCTCATGGCGCCTACTTGCACTAATTTTTTTAAATTGGAAAGAAGTGAAACCAAGAAAAAATGCATCTGCAAAAAATCATGTTTTTTTCATAAGACATGACTGATAATATAATTTCAAATCTTAAAATCATAGAAAAATGTTCTTCCCGAGAGACCTGATTGTGGACAAGCCAACTACCTTAAATCAAAATTCTTTAATTTCAAAAGCAAAAACAGTTTAAATTATCCAATGTTGAACATTTCAAACTTAAAATTACTTTACTATTAAGACTTTCAATTTGAAATTCTGAAATGATGAACTATTTTAGTTTCTAATTGTCCAATTTATAATATTTTAATGAAACAAAATACATTTTTGAACGTTTTCTACGTAAAATTGGTCGTCTATTAAAAGTTTCCAATTTTAAGTAAAATTGTAAAATTTTGTATAATTTGAAACGCTATTATTTTTTGA
The DNA here is from genome assembly GCA_932178445.1 of Andricus quercusramuli. Classification (NCBI taxonomy): domain Eukaryota; kingdom Metazoa; phylum Arthropoda; class Insecta; order Hymenoptera; family Cynipidae; genus Andricus; species Andricus quercusramuli. The sequence goes on along the minus strand of CAKNXH010001128.1, from coordinate 519,721 downwards.
TTTACTAACTTATAAAATTGTAATGAGAAGTTATTCATTTTAGAATGTATACATTTTTAACAGTTTACCTGATATCGTTTTTAATTTTAAATTGTGCAATTTGTCACGATTCAATTATGAGATTCTTACAATTTTCAACGTTTCACATTAAAATTGTTTTTCCTCAGACGTTTTCAATTACAGATTCTTTAATATCATAGGTACATTTCAACCTTAACATTGTTCAATTTTGAATAATTAATTCAGAAGTTATTCAATTAAGAACAGCCTGAGTCTGCCATTATTACTTTTATTTGAAAAAATATATAATTTTAAACTTTAAATTAACCGAAATGAGAATAGATTTGCATTTTGTTTTTGATACGATAATAAAAGTAAGAATGAAAAATTGGAACAAAACAAAAGGTTCGTAGTAAAGGTCCCAGATCTTTTTGTTCTTTAATTTTTAGAATTATTCACTTTTACTAACCACACTGCCTCTCCTGACATTCGACAAAAGGTCGGAAGTATTTGTTTGGTTTTTGAGCTGTTGGCACTGAGCTAGCAGATTACTTGCTGATGATTTCGATTTCTCTAGTCCACGTCCACGTAATTTAACGAGGGCGTCGTCTATGAATGTTTGAGATACTATTGAATGAGGTAACTTTCCATGTGGTAATTTTCCTTGGTTTAATTTTATTTTCCCCAGGTATAATACCTAGAATGAAGATTTAAAGTTTATAATGTTCTTCAGTTACTGCAAAATTAGTCAAATAAGTTCTAACGTAAACTTTGAATGTAATTCAACTTTTTATCTTGATTATGGTGGCCTAAACGTTAAAAAATCACTTACGTAAAAGCAATCAGTATGTTAATAAAATTATTTTAGGCATCACTAAGACTAATTTGACCGTAATTTTATTCAGAATACTGCCCTTAAAAGTGGAGAAACCCTCTATAGGGGTTGTAAAACTTATAATGTGCTTTTTTCATAGGCCTTATATACTTTTAGCCTTGAATCATTAAAAATAACCTTCTGAATGTTAAAATGTGTGCCATTGATAGAAATGTACCCTTAACATTTGTTATACTACCCTTTAGAACCATGTTATGCTTCTTTGACAGTTCTTCACATAGTTTCTCATCAGAAAAATTCGAGAATGACTGCCGTAATATCGCATATATATTTAATAGTTTGTTTAATCATTTGAAGACAGTTTGAACTCCGGCTTTGAGCAAGAAAACCTTTAGTAAAAAGTAATATCACCTAATGAAAACTAAGACATTATTGTTTTAATAACATTAAAAATAACGATAAATAAAATAAAAACAAACAAGAAAATATGCTTCTTTTTGTGAAAATGTAATCAACAAAATGATACTGAAATGTGATATTTCGAATGTCATTCTAGAACTTTTCTTATATGAGAAACTATGTGAAAAACTGTGAAAGCAGCAAAATATCGTACTAAGGGGTAGTTTAAAAAAGTTTAACGGTAGTTTTATATCAATGGTACAGATTTTAATCTCCACAAGGTTATTTATAAGCATTCAAGACTTATTGCTTTTACGTAAGTCGTTTGTCATTTTTACCAAAAAATATTATAATTAACACTTTTCAGTTATTAAAGGCCTTGGACCACGGGATAAATTTTTTTTTAATGTATGAAAAATTGCAGTTATTTTTACACTAAATGAATTAATTACCTCAAAAAAGTGTGATGAACTTGGTGATATGTCAGCACCTATGCTTGTCAAGGTCGCAGCACTGCTGTACGACTTTTGAGGAACATCTCGCTCTTTTTCATATCTTGTTGAGGATTGTTCCTTCATTGCATTGAAGAGCTCCTGAACCTGAAACAGGGAAGAATTCACATGTAAAATTTAAAAAAAAAACACACAGAAATCTTGATAATAAATTTTTATAAGTTTTGCGTTGCAAAGCAAAAAATGAAACAATTTGTTTTTACCTATCCAAATGTAAATATTTTTATTTATAAAAAATATCGTAGATGATCGATTGGAAGGAATCTAAATTGTAAAGCTATTATAGCTTGAATTCATTCAAAATAAAAGGTTTTAAATCTTTGAATCCGATGTCTAACCATATCATAATGTTTCTACTTCGCCGTACTCTATCAAGAATCTATGTATCCTCTTTAAGTAGAAAAGGTTGACGTTGGTAAGACAACATGTTAATGCCCAATGTAAATGAGTTATTAAATTAAAAGTTGTGATGACAATCGAAAGCAATGATTTTTAAATACGATTTCATTAGTAGCTGTTGTATAATGAGAGAATTTAAGAACGTTTTTGCGAACTGTCGGACGTTGTATCCAACGAGAAAAAGTATGTTATAGTGGCACACACTTATTGTGACATGTCCCCATAGAAAAGGTATGTTATAACGAGACACGCTAATGATGGCAAGGAAGCCCAATAAAAATGTCAATTCTTGAATTTTGCAAACGCTACACCTAAATATCTTTCTTTTGGTGAAAAAACACAGTCGTCAATTTTCTTATATTTAAACAAAAAAATTGTTTGGAGGTTCCGATCGACCATTTTAGGTCTACAAATAAATATTCTTAGTTTACGATTCAAACAAAAAATACAAATTTAAGGTAAAAATGTTTTTCAGCTCTAAAAAGTATTTTTTATTTATTGAGGAATAAGCTCTAAATTTGATAAAACCAAAAAGTTGAAGGTAACAACGAGCTTACGATACGAAAACTTGTAATTTTATTACAATTAATTATCTGAAATATCCCCTTAAAATTTTCTTTTCCTGGAATGATATGCACAGGATTTCTTCTACGATATAACGCGAACATTTTCCTTGGAGAAAATAAATTTAAAATAATTATACAGAGTGGTATAAAAATCTTAAATTTGAAAAAACACAAACAATACACATTTTTGAAGTTTAAAGATTCTCATAGTATTTTAAAAAGTATTTTCTGCTATAATTTACCTAAAAAGGATGTAAGCTAATTAATTGATGTCGATTTTCGTGCTATTTTGTGTTTTTATAAGTTTCAATAAGTTTTGCTTAACAATTTCATTAAATTTTTTATCAACCATTTTTAATTAAATAGAATTAAAGTAATATAAGTGAAAGATTCTAATTTATAAACTTTTTTTTTCTTTTTTTAATTGGATTATCATTTTTACATGTAATATATATAATTTTAACCTATTGGTAAATCAGGAAGCCAAATTTGTCGAAATTATATAAACGCAAAATTGCATCAAAATCAAATTTCAATTGGGTATGTTGGTTTTGAGTTAAATTTGTGAATAATTTTGTTAACATTGATCCTAGGAGTTTATAAAGAAACTTTTTCGATTATTCAGAAAATTTCCTAGCCTCTACGCTGGTTTTAAACAAAACTTGAGTCAATTTTGAGAATTTTTTAATCAAAAGGCCCAAGTTGTAATGTTTTTTATAGCAACGCTATGATGAGCATTTAACTCAGGGTTCTCAGTATTTTTCCTCGCATTAGACACGCAAAACACATCTCCATGCAAAAAATAAAGTCAGTAGACCTAATAGTTTTTACACTAGGCGTGGTAATGGATGGATAGCCATTTTATCGACTGCATAAGGTTTCATGCGAAACCCTAAAAAAGTGTATTTCAAAATTTAAGACTTTCTTGTTGATCAGTACGAAAATTTTGAATTTATTGATTATAAAAAACATTATCTTTATATTGTACAAGAAATTCTGTACATATTATTCAAGGGAAAACAAATTTAGGGGCTATTTCAGAACATTAATTGTAATGAAATTAAAAATGTTGTACTTCAAGCCCGATAATATATTTAAAAAAATTTTTTTTAATGAAACTTAGCACTTATTTCTCAATAAATAACAAATTAATAACTGCGCTTGCAAAATTCAACAATTCGAGTTTTTATTGGGCACCCTTCTGATGGTGCATCCAAGCAGAAAATGTATGCTCTACTATCTGTCCAAAAAATTCAGAGATCTCGATTTTTGTACAGACTATAGTGGAAATTTTAGCACAAAAAATTCTAAAAATATGGGACGAAGTACATGTTGCAGAAGAAAGTTTTGCCTATACTGATATAGAGTTTTGAATTTGTCAGTCGATTAGCGATTATTTACTGGCGGGTGAAAGGTTAAAAAGTACCAGCATCTTACAATCATTTCAGAATACTCAACTTTGAATGACTGTTAGTCCCTGAAAATGAATTACAAAAATTCTGCAAAAAAATATATGATTTTCTTTTATCCTTTCTATGCACAGTGATGACGGAGATGATTCTTCAAACAAATTGCACTTTTTTGGCTTCTCAAAATGGTGTACATAGTGTCAATGAGCAAAAAAGTGCGCTTAAATGTTTAACAAATTATTTTCTTCTTCGAAAAATACAAACGGCTTTTTTAATTATAGGCGGAATGACACTCACAATAGGAGTGAGTTTACAGAAAGACGTAGTTCTAAGAGTAGCAGTAGCGCAGGCAAGGTCTTCTGCTGTGAGTGCGAATTATTTGATAATTATAAAGCCCTTTGTATTTTCCAAAGAAGAAAATAATTTTTTGCAACATCCACCTCTAAAGTTGCACTTTATGTGCCCCAAAGTTATGTGTAAAGTAGGTCTTTAAGGCACAGTGACGTCACCGTACATAATGTACGTTCATTATGCACGCTGCCGTCACAGGTGTGGGTAAAGTATGCCCATTATGCACGGGTGACAATTTTACACATTCTTCGGGAATTCGCGAGTTAAATCACAAACAGAGTTAAATAAGCAATTAAATTAAGGTAAATTACATTATTAATCACTCTCAATTAACAACTTTCTCGGTTGGGTGTTGCAAAAAATAGTGTACGACACATATGCATACACAGGTGATTATTACGAATGTGATTGTAGCATTTGCCTAAGGCTCATGCTGCACACTTCACACTCGTGATAACCACCTGTTTTACGCACTTGCATCGTAAATTACTATTTTAAACATGTAAGCGCAACTTTCTGCTCATTGACACTATATACCCCATTTTCAGAAACAAACATGCACAATTTGTTTCAAGAATCATCTCCGTATGTTCATTAGTTTCGGAGATGAGACTTCATAACTGTTTTTTTATTAGCTTATTATTTCTGACTTAAAATTTACCACTGTGCACAGAAAGGATAAAAAAATGCATACATTTTTTGCAAAATTTTTGTAATTCGTAAGATCGTAAGATGATGATACTTTTTCACCTTTCACTCGCTAGTAAATATTCGCTAATCGACTGAAAAATTCAAAACTCTGTACCAGTGTCGGCAAAATGTTCACCTGCAACATGTACTTTGTCCCATATTTTTAGAGTTTTTTCTGCTTAAATTTGCATTATAATCTGTACAAAAATCGAGGTATCTATATTTTTTTGGACAGATAATAGTGGGACATGTTCGTAAGATGCTTCATTTACCGAAGTGTCTCGTCGTCTCGGAATTCGGGATTAGTCAATATTTTCCATAAGCTTGGCTAGTCGTCCCGCAAATTCGGGACGATTAGACACAGCCTTAATTTAGATCATTGTCAATTTCGATGTTGAAATGTCCAACTCTTTAATTTAGAAACTATGCAAGTTCAAAACCCACAAATTAAGTAAACGTCGAATTGAGAAATCTTTCGCTTCGAAAACGTTCACAATTGAAATAAATTCACTTTCGAAAGGTATAATTTTTGAACAAAAAATTGATAACCTTAAATATGGAATTTATCAAAATTTGAGAGACGCTCAAATCATCAAAATTTCTTAAGATCATAAATACAATTGTATTAAAATATTAAATAAAATTTAACGCATATATTTGATAAAAAGAAAATTATGTTCAACCACATCTCGTTATTTCGCGTATACAACTAAATCCTCTTGTTGGAAAATTGTTGAATAGTTTTGTCTTCTTTTTTTCGGAAAGAAACAAGAAAAGGAACGCTAATGAGGTACTTTTTCAACTTAAAGTGAGGTTTATAACTGGATAGTTATTACATCCGCAAAATGACTCTTTCTGGGTCGTGCGTCAGTTCTTTTTTTCTTGAGAAACAGGCACTCACCATTGTTGTATTAGCTCTCTTTGAATAAGGGTTGGTGTGTACATATTTAGAAAGCAGAAAACATTATGGAGAATTTGATATATCTTTAAAGAAACCTGTTGCTTCTGTTGTTTTTTAATTGTTAAAAAAGTATTCTGCCCAACAAGAAAACATTTCAAATAAATTATTTTTAATAGCAGAATTCTTGGAAAAAGATCAATTGAATTTTAAAAATCAAGTTTAGTTTCTCAAACCATTTTTTACATACATATTCTCACAAAATATTAAATAAATAAAATCAATTACAATTAATAATATATATAATATTTATAAGTATTATAAATTTATTTATACATTTAAATAAAATGTTGACGTTGCTAAGACGTGTTAATTCCCAATGTAAATTATTACTTTTTTTTAAATATATTTATATATTTATTCACTATATTATTAAGTAATACATAATAATATACATAATAATAAATAATGAATAAATGGCTTTTTATTGTCTAGGGGAAATTATTGGACGGTGTTGCTGACACAGAAATCAGATCGATGTGAGGGGCTTCCCCTATCCAATTACGCGACGAGCTTATCATCATTATCTACCGCCGTTGACGTGTTTGATACTTCACATTTAGCAACCTAGACATTCAAATTAAAGGGCACGTGCTTCACTAAAATTCAATTATCGACCAGGTCGAAAATGTTAGACCCAATAAAAAATGTAATCACTTCACACTTTTTAACGGAATTATAGTTTTTACCTCAACCTGAGAAAATTTAATTAATAAATGAATTTAATTAATATTAGGTATTAAACTTCTCTTTAGAATTAACAAAATTAAAAGAAGCATACCATAACAATAAAAAAATTAAATTAACAACTCTAAATTGAAAACCTTTTTATGTATGACTTAAAATTCAACATTTAAAATGTTTAAGATTGAATAAATTCGAGACAAAAATATTTTCCATATATAAATATATATATATATATATATATATATATATATATAAAGTTTTAAGAATGTTCAATGAAAAATAAAAATTAGAAGATTAAAACCTTTAAAGTTTCCTTAAAATTTGACAATCATAAATTGGAACTTTTGAAATATTAACAATTTCTAAAAGAAAATTGAAAATTCGTAAAATTAAAAATTCTAAGGTTCAAAATAAAATACACCTTTAAGCTTGAAAGTTGAAAAAGTGTTTACTTAATACTTTCTATGCAAAAAATAATGTGATTCGAAAGTATTCGATGATGAAAAACTAAAAATTTTAGGTGCTTAAAATTCAATTTTCTTAATTTAAATCCTAAAAAAGTAAATCATTTGGAATGTTAAAGAATTTGTCGTGCCAGAAAATAACGTCTCTGAGAGAAAAATATTCTATGATTTTAACAATTGAAATTACATTATCAGTCATACCTTATGAGCGAAGAAACATTATTTTTCTGAAAAAAGTTTAAAACTTACAAAAAATAATTATTCTAACAATAGTTTTTGTAAATTAATTTTATCTTATTGTCGCTTCTTACAAATATTTTAAAAATGGGTTCAGCCATAGAAAAATTTACTTTCGAAATCGGAAACAGTAGGGTTGTAGAGAATATTTACCACAAAAAAGTAAGCCATCAATTACTAAAATTCAACAATTTTTCAAAAATTGTTAAGAAACATTAAAACTTGAATATATCTAATAGAAAGAGTATAAAGTTGAAGTATTTTCAATTAGAAGGCACTGTCGGCTAGTATTACAGAATTTTCCGTAAAACTAACCGATCAAGTATATAGCGCTGGGGCTAGTATTATGGAATTTTCCGTGAAGTGAGCCCTGAACAAGCTAGAAAAGGGGTTACTCTTACGGAAAATTCCGTAACAGTAGACAGTTCGTAATTATAAAATCCATAAAAACTGTATGATTACAAATATGAGGGTTAAAAAAATAAACAATTCGATTGCATTCGATTCTGAAAAAATTTAAATTATAAATGCTCTAAGCATTAAAAACTTTTTTAAATGCAAAGCTTCAAAAATTAATAATTTTTACATTTGCAGTATTCTAAACATTGATGTATTTCAAATTTAATCTTTGAAACGTGTAACAATGTCTCTGTGAGAGCGTTCGATAGGAAGAATTTTAATTTTGATTATTTAAAATTGCGCAATTGCAAATGTTAAGCATTCAAAATTAATTTTTTTTAAGCCTGCAAAAATGAACCTACTAATTTATAATATAAATAATTTAAAAAAAGAGTTTAAAACTGAAAGATTTTTACTGAAAGCGTAGAGAAATAAAAACTCTCTTATTTTTACCCGTAAAATTGAACAATTTCAATTTTGTTCAAGAGATTCTGAAATTCCTCACATTTTTTTACGTTGAAGCAATCTTTGAATTTTGACCAATTCATTATACGAATTTTTACAAGCAAATAAAAATAATAATGACATTATTCGATGCAACCAAATAGTGAAAATAGATTTTTTTAAAGTAGCCTCAAGCTTGAAAAAGTATCAAAAAGTGAAAAACTTAAGATAGTTCGAAGCCTGTCATTTAATATATAAAAATATATCTTGAAGAAACATCAATCAATTTCTCGATTCCGCACATCTTTGATTTTCGAAAGTCATAAATTTTTAGCGTAAACAAGAAGGTAAAAATAAAACGCGAGACCTTCGAATAATATACCTATAGTATATATCTGCTTTCAACGGAGGAATCATCAGGAATGTAAGTAAGAAGTGCACGACGGCGATGTAGATTTCCGGATTAAAAGATAGAATGAAAAAGAAAAAAAGTTGTCCATTCCCAATATTAGTCATTTTATTTAACTGAAGAAAAACTATGGAAGTCTGGAAATATAATTCTGAATAAAAATATTTTGAAAATGGTTCAATTAGTCTAATTGGTGTTTATCGATGTGTATTATAAAACCAAAGACAGGACAAACAGAGCAACTCGAGGAACAGATTTATAAATAAAATTGCAATGATCTATTTCATGTGACCTAATAATTTATCGGTCAAGTTTGATTTTTATTAAGCTTGATATTGGGATACATTGAAAACAGGAAGATAAATTTCCTAGTTTAAAAGTCATATGTGTTGATTAATGACAACATCTGTTCAGCCAATAAATTATCGACGCATTTGAAATTATATGTGGAGAAAAAATTTACTATCTTACTGAAATAATAATATTATTTCTATTTATTCCATAAATAAAGAAAAATTGTGAAATAAAATTTAATTTATTTCCCTTTGAAAATAGAATGGTAAGCAAATTTTGAACTCAAATCTAAATCTGCAATCATTAATCCAGTGGTCTGGCTTATGCCAATAGAAACACAGCTGTTGTCAGTGCAGAGTCGAAACCAATAATTTCATTAACGCCCCTTTATGTGCACACAAATCTTAAAGAAAAACTGATAAAATGACAAATCCTGCTCATGGAGTCAACAAAAATCAGCATTTCTAATACAGACAATATAATTTTGCTACATATTTAATTTCTGAAGAATATTCATAAATTTTAAACAATGGTAATAAAAAATAAGGTATCGCGTCTTACCGGCAATATTTCTGCTACACGCACCGAATTTCATTGAACGTTGACACAGTCAATAAAAAATCGAAATGCAGAAAAAATAAGTTTTGGTATTTTTTATTTCGAATAATAATTTCGTCTGTATTCTAAACTTTACTAAATTTCCTCATGGAAATTATATAGGAAGAATTTAATTGCCTTCGCAAATAAAAACCTTAAGAAATGCTCAGAAAGATGCAAAATGCAAATCATTGAAGGAAAAAGAAGACTTAGGCTAAGATATTTCGTAAACATTCCGGCAGTCACAAAACGACAAAGAAATCTTCCATTTATATTCGAGTCTTTCCGACCAAAATGCAAACGTCAGCTTTGTTTCTAAAATAAAAAGCAGATTTTTTAATGATAAGAAGATTTCATAAGTTGAAAATCTTTAAAGATCGAATCTTTAGAATTTGCATTCTTACTCAAGTGAATAACAGTTAGATTAAAAATAAGTTGAATCCTTTTTTTAAGTAAAAAATTGTTTGTCGCAGTATCTTGTCAGAAAATTTGAATAAAGGAGGAAATAAAATAGGACCTCCGTAAATTATCATTTATCAACAGACGTTCTTTCAATTCACAAACACGTCAGGTAAACTCGGTACAAAACTATGGTTTTTTTATCGACTGTTTCTTTCGAAGTGTGTACTTTCAGATCCTCTGATTATTTGAATAATTTAATGTGATGAATCAAAGTTAAAAAAGATGCCTATTACTGATCGCTAAATAACCTGAATTTTTTATTTAACGAATAAGACTATCGAATGAATATAAAAACTCGGAGAAAGGGAAGCCTAATTACGTACATTTAGATTGTAAATAATTATGGTAATTGCAAATTATTAGTTTAATCGCCCCACTTAATTACTGGGTCTAGAAAAAATAAATTGCTGTTAAGGTCATCTGAAAATTAAGTTATTTGTATAATACAAAACAAGGAATAAAAATTGTTACGTAAATAGGATCCCAATTTGTAAGCTTTTCAATTAAATGAAAACCGTTCCAATCTGAAATTCATTCATTTCGAAGACTACCAAGAAATTGAGTAACTAAATTTTGCAATGCATTGCTTTTAAATTGATCATTTAAGAATTACCCTAAATGTAAAAAAGGTAATTAAAAAAAAATTTGAAAGTCTTGAACTCAAAAAAATGATGAATTGGAAACGATGAAATTCTTGAAAGCTTTCAACGTACATCTGATCAAAGTTTGAAATGTATCAAATTGGATCTTATCCAAATTTAAAAGCTCTGAAAATTAGGCAATGTAAAATGAAAATTGTACATTTTTAAGAAGAATATTTCTGTCTTATGGACACAATAAAATAAACTGATTTCGGTTTTGACTAAGGAAATAGACGAGCAACTGTTACTTTCTCTGTGTAAACAAAATGCAAACCGGGACAGTAAAATTGTGGTGTTTGGCTCGTTGTTTCATTTTGTTGGCTAACGCGAACACGGTCACTCAATGAGGGCTGGCAGAGGATTAAGATTCTTTAGCGGTTTGCTTACGCTATAAATTTAGATCGACGTTAACCTGCTTTATCGTTCATTACCCACAATAGGGAAACGCGAAGTCATCAGCCATGAACTCGTTGGACTATTGCGATTATTGTATCAATCGATACAATTTAAGACTGCCTTTTCAATGCCATTTGGCTTCAAAACCAATCCACAAAAAAAAGAACAAAAAATAAATATTGTATTATTTGAAAAAGGGAAACCCCGTTTTGGATAAGGTTTACAGACAGGATTTCGCTTCGTCCAGAAATGTACTAATTATTTACACAAATGGGAGAAGTAATAATGAACGATTAAAATTGCCTTCGTCCTGAAATGTTCTGCAAGACAACCCTTATCTTTTATATTGCGTACCTTCATTACATATTTACTCGAGAAATATAGGTAAATACGAATTAGGGGTGAAATTGCGGTACGAACTTACTTTATTATTCAGGAATTAAGTTTCAGGAAATAAATATATAGAATTTTTGTATTCCTATTGTAAATTATTATTGTACATCTTATTTTGAAATCCAAACAAACTGTCATTCGTAAAAATTTGTATTTTTTAGAATTAAATGAACTTTTTTGTTTTAAATGCTCTCAATTAAAGATATCAAATCTAAATCTAAATTATTTCCAAGTTTTCTATGGTTTAAGAATTAAAATAATATCAGCCTTTTCTTATGAAAGAAAAAACACGATTTTTAAGCGAAAAGTTTAAAACCTACGATAAATAATCGTTTTAGCAATAGTTTTTGCAATTGAATTTTTTCTTACTGTCATTTTATTACCAATATTGCCTACAACTCTGCTGTTTCTAATTTATAAAATAAGTGAATAACCTTTAAATACAGTTATTTGTTTAAAAATTGTTTTAACGATTTCAGACATAGAAAAATTTACTTTCAAAATTGGAAACAGTAAAGTGAGAATTTTTTCTCCGAAAAAATAGACAATAATTTATTAATATTTAACCCTTTTACAACAATTTGTCAGAAGCGATAGCAAGATAAACTTCAATTGCAAGGAAAATTGTTACAATAAGTGTTTTTTTGTAAGTTTTAACACTTTTTCATAAAAAAGAATATTTTTTATTTGAAATATCGTCACCAGTAATATATTTATATAGTATTTATATTAGTATTTTTTTCATATATCCGCTTTTTTGCAGGCTAACTTGAACGTTTTTCGGTCGGCAAGTTTTCGGAATGATAATTTGTAACATTTTTAGTTGAGTCAAAGGTATCATTGAAGCTGAAACTTTAATCTGGTTTACTTTATCAGCTGACACTTGTTTTATTATAATTTTAAATTATTCTCACAACGTAAAATATTCCTAAATTTGAAAAAAAGCTATTTAAATTCGAGAGTGATTACTTTTAAGGTCGAGTATACAACTCTGGCAAAATCTACCAGGAAGAATACGCCACTGGAAGCATTAAGGAATTGACAAATTGAGAATTTATTTGATTGATAAATGTTGTAAACGGTTTTAAGTCTGGAATTGGATTTATACTAAAAACAAACGGGATTCGAAGAAGTTTCGAATAGTTTCTTCTTCGAATTTCAAACTTCATGTTTTTGTTATTTACAAAAGAGACATACTTTAATTCTATTTGCCCCCCCCCCCCCCCATAAAAGATTCATCAAAATAAGAAAACTCATTTATTATTATTAATTACTATAATTAATAATATAATATTATAATTATATATATTTCCAATAATAACTCTTTTCAGATCAGGCTATTTCGTGAATAAAATTCGTTTTAGCTTTTATACTTAAATGGAATTTTATACCCAGATAGTATATGTTTTAACGAATGATAGTTTAGCAACTTATTTCAAAACAGCTTCTTCAATTTATTTCTAATTGTATTTTAATCTTTTTGTTATTGTTTTGAAGACGTCATTCTTTTTTTAATACGATTTTGATATAAACACTACTATATTTCTGCTATGTAATTTAGAGTTTAAGACTTCTATAACTCTGTAATTTATGATTCTTAACTAATACAAATTGAAGATTAGTGTCATTCCAACACTGAATCAGTTAATTCCAAATAAAAGCTTGATTCTAAATTCAGAAGTTCTTGTCCCTTACCGATGGTTTTTTACTGAGAGCGCTAGCATCGCTATAGGAGGTGACAGTCACATACGGACTGGAAGCAGTAATCGGCACAGTAATCATGATTGTGTTTTATTTCTCAATCGTTCCAAAAAGAGACCCTGATCACAAATACCACAAATGTCTACTGAACAACATCATCAAGTCTCTTTCCAAACATCTGCACAAATCAAAGAAAGAACTCTTCAGGAAACGAAGAATATTTGAGCTCCCGCACTGACTTACGAGAAGTTTATCTTCAAGCTTTTAAAAATAAAAACTGTGGCAAACGTTTTCGTATAAAAATAGAGAATCGATCTAACTGGGAGAGGGTGGTAACTTCTTTCGTGAAAATTTCACGAGGAAAGTGTCCGATGAACTTAGGAAACTGCATTGAATCATGACGATTTTTTCAAGCAAGATGCTCGTCCTGATTCTCTTGGGACAAAAAGAAGGTCCCGGCCGACGAACGTGCAGGCACAGACTGACATGAGTTTGGCGCCTTGCCGTAGTGTGGATGCGAATAGATTCTTGGACCGCGCGGTTAGGGTCGCGCTCCTATATTAAAAGACGATGCTCATCAGCATCATAGTTGTTCATCAGCTGACAGCCAGAAGAAGGAAAACACTTATAATGTCCAAAGTCCATATTTCGAGTTTTTAACATGGAAAATGGACCCGCAGATTTACCACAACGCAATTTTCCTCTCGCAAACCTTCAGGATCTCTGCTCTTTGAAGTCAAATTCGTGCCAATTCACGGACAATCAGCAAAATTTCATTGGCAATGAGAATCGGTGACGTACATCTGCTTACACCAAACAATGATTTAACTTCACTGAAATTCCAGTCACGTTTCACTGAGTTTTCACTAGATGAGAACAGTTACTGAAATGTCAGTGATTCTTCCTGAAATATCAGTGAATTTTCATTGACTGAGGTAGACGGGGGTAAGCTACGGATTCACAGTGAAATTTAATTATTAAAATTCATAGAGTACTGACAGAACCTTCTCGGTTTTTTATTAGACACTAATATCAAGAAAACAGCAGTAAATTAGCATCATTTTTTCTAAGATGCAACTCAGGGTGTCTACCCAATGAATAATTTTTAATTCCTGGTCATTTATCGGTTTTCCGGTCAATTTAAAAGAATTCAAAAGATATAAATGATTTTTAACGATTTTTAAAGATTTTCAAACTCGTTTCCAAACATTTTCAAAGATTTTTGATTTTGAACAGGGAATTTTGGAAAAGAATTATGATTCTGAATTGAAATGTTGAATTTTAACAGGGATTGTTTTTATTCCATACGTCTACATCAGAATTAAAATTACTCTTCTCAAGTCTCAAAAACCAAATTATAATTCTTTGAGGAAATTTCCTGTCTACAATTCTAAATTATAATTCGCTTTACGGAAGCTTTCTAGAACAGGTCACAATTATATTTATTTCCAAAAATGCCCTATTCCAGTTAGAATTATATTTATTTACAACATTTTCTATTATACTTCCGAAATATAGTAACTCCCTTTTTCTGAAGTTTTGAAGAGAGATAGTTTCAATTCTAGAAAATTTGTATTCAAACATATTCCAATTCAAATAATAATTGTTGAGGAATAAGATTCCCTGTCCTAAAATTTAAATTATAATCCTCTGCGAAAATCCTCTGTTCCAAATTGCAAATGATAATTCTTAACGGAAATTCCGTGTTACAAGTGGCAATTATAATTTTTTACGAAATAACATGTTCCAAAGTCAAAATTATCATTCTATAAAAAATCTTTTCCAAATTTTATTCATTTATTCCCGTCCAAAGTCAGCATTATAATTCTTTTAGAAAATGCTCTGTACCAAGTCGCAATTAAATTAATTTCCGAAATTGCTAGTCCAAATCAGAATAATATTTATTAACAAAATTTTATATTACGATCCAGAAATATAATAATTCCCTTTTTATAAAATTTGGAAGAGGGAAACTTAAAATTTTGATGAATTATGACTTGGAACAGGTTTTTTTTTTAATTCCCTTCATCTAAATTACAATGAAAATTATTTTCCAAGTTCTCGTTTCACGTCAAAAATTCCCAATTTCAAGACAAATTATAATTTGTTACGTAAACTCACAGTTCCATGTTAAAAATGATAATTCTTGAAGAAATTTCCGGTTCTAAAATTAACCTAAAATACAAATTAAAATTAAGTATCAAAATCTCTGTTTAAAAGTAAAAATTATAAATCTTTACTAGAATTGCCTGTCCCAATTGTCAACATTATATTTCTTTACTGAAATTCCCTATCCCAAAGTTAAAATTATAATTCCTTAATAAAATTCCCTGTCCGAAACTAAATATTATAATTTTTCACGGAAATTCCCAGTCCCAAACTCAAAATAATATTTCTTTGCAGAAATTCTATATTGCAACTTAGAATTATAATTCTTTTAGATAGTTCACTAGTATGATTTTTTCACAAATTCCCTGCTCCAGCTCAGAATTAAAATAATAAAATATATGAAACCACTTTTAATTTGCATCTTAGTACATTTTACAGAAAAAATCCCAGACACTGAATGACATTCCCGGCCATTTTCCGGTCAGCTAGAGACCCTGAAAATCTGTTACTCTTTAAACTAAAACTTTGTCTTAAATCTGCTCTGCATGTATAAATTAGTAAGATTTTACTCAATTAAATTGTATCAAGCACACTCTTGATTGAGTCATGTCAGATTTTGACTTTTCTATTTTTTGATTGGAAGAAAGGATGTATATCCGCTGGATTCTTTATATTATTAGGGGGCGGAACAAAAATAGAAATTATTCACCTAAATTTGAAATGATATTGAAAAATGTTGTATATGTAACTTGTAGATCTAGAAAATGTGTAATTTTTCTAGATCTAAAACTTGTATATACAACCTTTTACAACACCGTTTGAAATTTAGATGAAACATGAGAAAAACTGATTTTTTTGTTAACCAAAAATAATAAGTTTTTGAAAATCGAAATAGCTAAAAATGAAAAGTTGTTGCGTTTTATTCAAATTAAAATTTTCTTTAGTATTATGTATAGCATGTCTCTAGTTTGCACTGGAGTAGCAATCTCTAATTTCCTTAGTCCTCCAAAAAGTTTCTTCGTAGACTTTACAGCTGTTAGCAAAGGCATAAAACACTAAAAACACAAACTATTAAGAAATTTAACGTCTGAAAAAAAATTTCCTAGATCTAAAGAAATTATGCCTACTTGTGTAGTATAGCTTAAGTTATGTCATACAAAAAAATAAAAAAAATATTTTATAATTAATATTAATAATTATTTATTATTTTTATTAGCATTCAATACCAAAAACTATACAAACAAACAAAACTATCATCATTTCCATACCCATAGGAAAATTTTTTTTAATTTTCAAAATTTTAATTCGTTTACCTCATTGCGACCATTTTTTTAAATTCATTAGAGATTTTAACTTTTAGAAAAACGTCGTAATTTTTAGGCACTTTCTCAAATATAGGAATTATAGGTGATTTTGAAAAAATAGGGGGAAAGGGAATTTTTAGTATAGGATGGATTACTTAGCAAGGAATTACTAATTAAAAGTCAAATTTTCCTTTCATTCATTGATATGCCATAGTAAGTAAATTATAGTCTGTCACTTGTTCATTCAGTTTTATTTTAACTATTTTTTTTAGTCAAATCACTAATCTTCAGAAGAATTGCACTGAATGAACTAGTCATAAATTTACAGGTAATACTATTTTACTGTAAAATTATTTTCACTAAGGTCATAGTAAGTTTTTTTTACTTCGAATTAGTGAAATCTGACTACAATTTGAGTAGTTTTTGGTGATGATAAGTTAATACTGACTAATGGTTAGAGTAATAAGTTAGACTGTCATATACCAATTTTACCGAATATTAGTTTAATTTAAGCAATGTTCAAAAATATAATTCCTAAATTAATCATTCAACGATTTCAATAAACTCATTCTTCCTCTAACTGAAAATAATGATATTTTATGCGAAGTTAGACCATTATTTACTTTTTGAATAACCCAATTATTTTTTTTTTAATAGGGCACTTTATAGTATAAAATCTAATATTATAAAAGAAAATTCACTGTCGCAAATTTTAGAAACTGATTATTGTAAAATAATGTTAATGTTTTTATATAAAAAATCTCTGATTAAATTGAAAAATTGCATTGCTCTAAAGTTTATTCACTTAGAAATTTTGATCTTTTAATTAACAAGATCTCTAATCTGGATACATGACCATTTTTTAATTTGACCACTGTCCCTTTAAAATTGAAAACATCAAATTGGTTCTAAGGTACTTTTGCAGTTGTAGATAATTAAAAAAAATTATACATTAAAAGAGCGCATTTAATTTATTTGATACTTCCAAACTTCAGGAAGAAATCTTCTATTTATTATTCAGATTTCTCATAAAAATTGCAATTAAATCTACTTCACAAGTTCCTTCTCGGTCAAAAGTTATTAACCGCGTTCCTGGTGACGCCGCTTGCATAAATTTCTCCTTATCTCACATTTATGAAGTAGACAAAAACAAGGTAACAAAGTAAAGAAACTCTTTAAAACTGTCTGCAACAAAAGATAAGTTGATTTATATTTTATCAACAGCCAAGACACCCTTTCGTTCACATTCTTCCAACTTTCTAATATAATTTTCAAGTAATTTTAATATTTCCTCTAATAGGAAAAATTTTCCGCAACAAGATTTTTCCTATTATAAACTCAGAAAAATAAATACGAAAAAGCTTGGCTTAATTGCAAGTGGTTTCTTATCTGGCCTTTAAATCTTATTTTAATTGTCTACTTCAGAGGATTTTGATGATGACACGTGTACAGGGAACGTGTCAAGAAAACTAATTGAGCCTGTCAATTGACCCATGTACTTCTTGTGAATCATCAGCTCAAAGAAATGAAGACGAGTGTCCATTTTTTGCGATTTACTGAAAGAAGTTCGGAATAAGTGCTTGAATTAATAGAACTGAATGTCTACTTGTTCTTGACGTCAGGCCACGAAACATTATGTTGATACAACAATAGTGACTTTGATGTGCCACGACATGGGTCAAGAGCGTATGTCTATTCCACAAAAAGCGGTACACTTATTAAATTTAATTTATCACGTGGACATAAACGAGAAAAATCAATAACCTTTGCTGCCTAGGTGAACTCGGAAAAATCATGCAAATTCGATGAAATCATACACAGCATGGCTGTTTTAATCGAAGAAAAAATTTCAGGTCATTTCCCGGGTCGCACAAATTTTTAAAGTTCAAATTAAAAAATTCGAACTCATAAAACTGATTTTTTTCCATTTAAAGTAATTAAACCTGAACTGCAAATTAAAATACTCCAAGTGGCCATTTTTTGAATTTTAAACTTTTAAAATCGAAGTTTAAAAAATTGATAATTCTTTCAATTTTAATTAATTCCTCAAAAATTTACACATATAAAATGGAAGTTTTTAACACTTTCCGACTGAACAATTTAAAAAATGTAACTTCTAATAAATTGAATAGTTCGAAGATTTCTGGTTGAGAAATATTAATCGAAACTATCATTTTCAATGCTCTAAATTAAAACTGACCACCCCTTTTAACTCAAATTAATAAAAATGTTAAACATAAAACATGTCTCTTTTCTAATTCAGTACAAAACTGAAAATAAAAAGTTCCCGTCTTTTATCTGAATATTAAAAATACCAAATTTTCAATGAAAATGTTTTTAAAAAATGGCCTCTGCCAATTAAAAAAAATGCTCTCTTCCAACTCAATGAAAATGTCAAAAATAAAAAATTCTCTATTTAAATTTAGAAAAAAATAACCAAAATTACATCCTTTCCAATTCAATAAAAATGATAAAAAGAAGAAGAACTTCTTCTAAATCAGAAAAAATTATATAATTTCCTCCCTTGACTCAATAAAAATGTTTAAAATAAACAATTATCCTTCTTCTAATTCATAAAATATTGAAAACCAAAACTTCCTCCTTTCCAACTCGAAAAAATCGTTTAAAACATCCATTTAAATTGATTTAGTTTCATTTCAAGTCGTTTTAAATTATTAATCGTTCATTTGTTATTTATTCATCAAAATTCAATACTTTCACTTACAAATTAAAAATGTTAAAAACGGAACAATTAAAATTTTAACGAAAAAATTCAGGAAAAATTTAAAACCCCAATTTTCTCCCGTCGAAATTAATAAAAATGTTCCAAATAAATGCAGAATAGAAATTGAAAATAAAAAGTTCCGCCTTTAAATTCAACAAGAATGCTAAAAAAAAAATATGACCTCTTCAAATTCAGAAAAAATAACATATTGTTAAATATTAAAAAGTTGCAAATTGAATGGGATAAAAATATAATAAATTTGACTGAAACAATATGTGAATTAAGGTAGTCATCGCGGCTAAGACGGTATCATGATTGCCGTATGTTCCAACAGTGCAGCCTTCGCAGCCTCACTGGCGCGGGTTCGATTCCCAAAGCAGGAAGCGAGGCTGGATGTGTTTTCAGAAAGCTTCGCTTCTATCCCTTGGTATATTACCCCAAAGATACCCTACAGTCTCTAATTAACCCTATAGTACAGTCGCTAATGACCCTGGCAGTTGGCGATACTATAAACATTCAATTAATAAACGCTTAATATTATTAGTTAAGGTCATCAAAGCTGCATTTGAAAATTCTGTATATTGAAAATGTATGTTTGAAAATGAAGAAATAAAATTGAAAATTGGTCGGATAAAATATTGTAGAATTACGACTTGTAAACTGAATTATTCCATAATTGAACAATTTGAACTTATCATTAAAAAAAATTTTGAAATCGAACTAATTGGATATTGCATTATATCATGCGATATAAAATTTGTGATATTTCAAGTGACCGGGTAGATTTTCTTTTTAAAACCTTGTAAAATTCCCGGTCATTTCCCGGTTGTTTGATCCAGGGAACACCATGCATTCACGACTTTACACTTTAAATCGTTTCGACATTTCGTTTTATTTCCAGTTATATATTTGTATTAGGAATAGTTTCGAAAGTTTGCATCTCTAATTTATCATATGCGAATTCAAGTGGAAGATCTTATCGGCATATTAATTCAGAAAACTTATAGATTAATTAAACGGCAATCGCTTGAATGAGCAGTGAACACTTTCCTTAAAGACGTTTTGATAAGATCCTTGAAAATAAGGAACTTTCTAGAAAATTTCCAATTCAAGGTTTGTCTTCTTTCTAAAATTAATTTATTTTGCGCGCACTTTAAAGTTAATGGATTATTATTGTTCAATTTTATTGCATATCAGGCATGAAAAAAACTAGTAGCATCGAAAGAAATAATGAAATGATTAAAAGTCACTTTGAAAACGTGGCACGCGGTACTGAAGTGACTGTTATAACTATGATAATGTTATCCGCCTAGTTGATCATCTCTATCGAAGCGTGGGGCAAAAAAGTCAAGTGTACAATTGAAAGTCAAGACGTAAGTTTTTCTGAGATGCTATATGGTGCATAATAAAAAACCCCGACAGTTGCAGAAATTCCCAAATATATTTGTCAAATTTAAAAGGCAAATATTTGCAGTTTGCTTATCAGTGCCTCATCTATTTAACATAAAGTATTGTTCCACTCATACACACGGACTTCATTCAAGTCGACAAAAAGATCAAAAGAAAGACTCGTTTTACTAAAAATGCTAATTCTTCTTTTGTTCAGACTAGTAAAAATGCTTTTTTGAATTAAAAATTTGTATAGTGAAAAGTCACTAAAGATATAAATCTGGGAAAGATTTTTAAATCGCGCTAAATTTTTAAGTTTTTCCGATCAATAAAGAACTAGTTATTTTCAACTTCCTGAAGGATGAAGGTTTAAATAATTTATGAAAGTATAACGTTCAATAATTGCAAAAAAGGAGGATTTCACAATTTTATTATTTAAAAAGTATGAAATGAAAAAGTTTAAATTTATACAATTATAAAAATGTTATATTTTAAATTATTATTTAAAAATTATACAATTTTAAATTTGAATCACGTAAAACTGAATAATTTTTTAACTGAAACGTTTCAAATTAAAATTGTAGGATTAGAAATTGAAAAGTGTTAATTGTGTACAAAATTAAACAATTTATGTAACGCAGGAATCATTTACGCGCTTTACCAGAGCCTTCTTAGTTCTGAAAGTAGCCGTTTGCACAAAAGGAGTGAATGCGCATGCGCGCAGTACAATGATGCATCCATAATGTTCCTAGGAGTATTATGAGCTCATAATTGTACTACGTGCATGCGCATTCGCAGTCGACCGGATACGATTATGGCCGCGTCGAACAGCCTCAAAGTTCAGACGTGATTAACTTGTAAATCATACTTTTGTCACTTGAAGTATCGTACTATTAAAATTAAAAAGTGAACTTTTTAAATTTAATTCAGAGGAAGAAAAATGTCTAATTTCAAACTTTGCAAGTAAACAATTCCATATTGAAGATTGAAAATATTCAGTTTTGTTGTACTCTTTGTTTGGCCATGTGTCCATTTACATGCAAATTTGAAATCATAAATCTTTTAGCACAATATTTTCTATGAAAGATAAACATTAGGATGAATAATTTTATAAGTAAAAAAAATGATTTTGAATCTGAACATGCACACTTATTGATTTGTTGTTTTTATTTGCTGAATGTCTTGAAAATGCATGTATCAAATTTCTACACATTCATAGAATTATCATTTTCAAAACATTATCAAGATAAAAACAACCAGAACAACAATTTTAAAAAATTTTCAATAGGGGCCTCTAAATCATATCCCATTTTGAACTACACTTTCTTTAATTTGTTGGTATGCGTGTTCAGATTCGAAAACCTTTTTTTTAAAGATCCTGATAAATATTTGGTAGGAATATTGCTTTAAATGTAAGATTTTCAAATCACTTCATGGACAAAGTTTCGAATTCACAGTCTGAAAAAGTGAACAATTTTAAATATTATAATATTCAGCGCTTAAATTTAAAAACTTCTGATTTTTGTCTATAATTCCAAATAGTAATCCTACAGAATTAAATATTTTTTAATTCCAAATAAAAATTGGGATTTCAGTGAATTTCCAAATTAATATTTTTTAATTTCATACCTTCAAAACTTAACAATAACAGCTTAAAACATTCAAAATTTAACAATTCCTACATGCAAGATGTGACATTTGTTTAAATTGCTATATTATATATAATAATTGTTATATTGCAAGTTCAACCTCTTACGAGAATAGAAGGAAATTAAAGGACACATTTGATTTCAGCCCATTTTTTTCTATACATTTAATTAATTTAGTTTGTAAAAGAAATTAGACTGAAGAAATTAATGATTTACACTTTTACATTTTGTAAAGTTTAATTTGTATTGTGAAAATAACGTGATTGATAACGTTACTAATGATAGAGCACAATTATTTATCTTTTACCCGTTTTGTTTAACTTGATATTTAACCAAACAAAACAAAATTAACGTATACAAAGATAATTGGACAAAATAAAGAAGAAAAAAACTCCTAAATTTCGTGCGGATCCCTGAACGAATTTTAACTAGAATCGTTGAAATGTGTATCAATGGAAGTTGAATGAGCATTATAAAAAAAAAAACAATTTAAAATTTAACATGTTCAAAATTAAACAAAGTTTTAACTGGAATAGTGAAAATAGAATTTCAAAATAAAAATACACTTTAGAATTCAAAGGTTCCAAAGTGATCAATTTCGACGCTAACCATTCAAAACCATTTCTTGCTGTTTCCCGAACAAAATTGCGTTTCACGAATCAAATTCCTGCATTTTCTTCATTTTGAAAAGTTAATCCTGATGAATGTTTGTCATTTCTCAAAAATGTAAGTTAATGATTACTATGTATGAAAGACCAGGACGTTTTTATGTAGTATCTGCTCAGAAAGGCAACTACTGTCTGGATTTTAAGCGTGCATTGCGTGCAGCTGTACGAACTCTCAATATCGATATATCGTTAGTAAACATCAGACAACAGTTTTGCAACGTGCATCAGTCAGCTAAACAATCTGCTGTTCGACGCTTCATTGCCTTCCAAAAATAAACTATGCGTATCGCGTATTAAGTGCGAATGAGCCAGGTAATTCTCTTTACGTAACATTGTCCAATGTCCATCACGGAAAACAAACTGTCGTCCTGCCTTTGCAGGAAAATCCTTGTAAATAATTTAAAAATGCTAGTACGACTGATCTTTTTCACAGAAATAAAAAAATACCTTTTCATCATAATTTGTTTTCTCGCAAAAAATGAATGGTCTTTGGAGTCAAGATTTGCTTTAGAAAGCGTAAAATTCTCGAAATTTACTATACTATTGAAAATGATTACTTAATCCTCTCAAGAACTTTAATATCCTTCCGTATTCAGTGATGAATGTTGAATTAGGAGAATCAAAATAAGTTAAGGAAGACAAAATCCGGAAAAATAATGACAGGTTTCGAACCCGGTTTCTCACTATTTACTCGAGTTATATTCATGGTCATCAAACGCGTCCTACTTTCATGTTCAAGTATTATTCCAATCACGTTCCGCCTCCTCGTTTTCACGTCTTCGGAGACACGAGAAAAGCTTAAATAATGATAACGAAATGGACAATTAAAATGTGAATCCTAATCTGGAATTAACAACTCTTATTATCATAAGGTAAACCATTTGCTAAATCATCATACTTTAGTATCAACCCCTTATAAATTTGTAGGTATTTTCGTGTACGAGTATTATTATCCTTTATTTCTGTTACAAATTTTAGTACGCATTGTATTAAAAATTCTCAAATTATTCTGATCCTAGGGAATCAGAATTTGTAATAAAGCTCGATAGAGTCATAATTTATCATAATTTGAAAATCAGTTATAATTTGTTTGGCGGGCAGCGCAAGGTCATTTCTCATTTTATTCAAGTCATCCGATTTGCCGAACTATCAATTTTTCTGATTGGCTTTTTAATCTTCTCGCGCCTGAATTATATCCAGTAAATTAACTTGTAATTAATAATAACGGACTATTAAGACTGAATGTCTTTCCGTCGTACTCAAGACTCACCTCTCGATCCTCTCGAGAATGTAGAGATAATCCAAAATCTTCTCTTATGAATTCCGTATTTGATCACGCACAGTAAAAAATTATAAAATCTACACTATCACTTCACGAGCACAATTGAAGTTTTAAAAAAATGTTTTTTGGTTTTGAATATGAGTCCCTTATTTTATCCGGGACGTTTCGGGCAATAAAAGAGAATGGTTTCAAAAGCAAGAGCAAAGCCAAACGTTAAGGACGAATATAATAATAGTTTGACGGCGGTCAACGGCAATGTTTCATTGGTGCACTGGCACAAGTCACTGCGATTCACAGTAGTATACGACTATATGAGACTCTTTATTCTCACGACGATTGGCCACCTTGAAGGTGTGACACCCGAGCCAGATGAGTGTTGAAGCTGACGATGTTAATCACATAGTTGCCTGCATAATGTATATATGCATTTGCATGTATGCATGAACCCAACAAACCCGAAGAACTACTAGATGCGCGTAAACTGCATAGAACAAACAACAGTATTCGAGAAACAATGCAAAGACATTGTGGACAAGCTTTCTCTTCTGACATGACTTGAAAGCAATCATATTGGTTGCCAAGAAAATACATTTTCAAAATTTACTGCCTTTTAGAACCTTGAGAAAGAATTGGCACTTTGTTGAGTGCCAAGATATGATTTTTGGGTCAGAGGAGTTAATATAATTGCTAAAAAAGTGTATATACTAAAGTTCAACGCGTAACTTCTTAAAAGTAATTGGCTACTAAATTGGATGTATAAGGAAACGCTTCTAAAAAGAAAAAATTTATTTCCAGAATCAGAGTAATTTGTAAGCCAACACAGAGAAATCGAAATTTTTCCACACTCTAGAACCCAAAATACACCATTTTCTCAAACATTCCGTGTTGGTCCTAGAAAGTTGTATTTCTGTTAGAAATGGGAATAGTAACTATGTAAATCTAAATACTTTCTGAAGGAGAAAAAATCTTGTTTTTCACAGTGATTTATACATATAGGCCAACATATGATAATTGAAACACCCTCCCCCCTCTCCATCACATATTCAAAACTTTATAAAGCATTCCCCGTTGGTTCTAAAAAATTATAAGTCTTTCAGAAAGGAGAATAGTAAGTATGTAACTATAAGGAAATACTGTTTGAAGAAAAAATAATAATTTCCAGAGCCTGAGTGATTTACATGCCAACATATAATTGAAACCCCCTCCCCTGAAATTTCAAAATTTAAACACATTCCCTGATGGTCCTAGGAAGTTGTAAATTTTCCAGAAGTAAGAGTAGTAACTACGAAAATCTATATATAGAATCACTTTGTGAAGGAAAATAAAATAATTTACAGATCAGGAGAGATTTATATAGGCTAAAATATGCAAACTGAGATACCCCCCCCCCCCGGGGAAATTGAAGGGTTTGGAAACGTTTCCGGGAAAGGAAGGTGTAGATCTTCCAAAAAGGGGGGGTGTAACTAGGGAATTACCAAGAAACACTTTTTGAAGGGAAAAAAATGTCCAGGGCCGAAGTAACTTTTGAAGGAAAAAAAACTAATTTACAGATCAAGAGCGATTTATGGGCCAACATATGACAACTGGAATACCCCCAGCCGCCCCACACCAATTCAAAACTTTCTAAAACATTTCCTGTAGTCCCTAAGAAGTTTTAAATTTTCTAGAAATAGGAATAGCAGCTACGTAAATATAAAGAATCACTTTTTGAATAAAAACAAATTACTTTACAGATCCAGAACGATTTATAAGCCAACATCTGAAAATGCAAATTTTCCCCTATCCGGAAAATCAAAACATTATAAAAAATTCCCCGATGGTTCTAGAAAGTTGTAAATCTTGCAGAAAGGTGAGTTGTAACTAGGTAAGTCTAAAGAAACACTGCTTGAAAAAAAAACAATTTCCAGATACAGAGCGATTTGTAGGCCAACATATGAAAATTGGAATTTTCACCCACCCCGAAATTCAAAACGTTCTAAACATTCCCGGTTTTGACTAAAAAGATGTAAATCTTCCAGAGAGGGGAGTAGTAACCATATAAATCTAAAGAAACACTGCTTAAAGAAAAGAAAAATAATTTCCAGATCCAGAGTGATATGCAGGTTAACATAAGAAAATTGAAATACCCCTCCCCCCTCCCACAGAAATTCAAAACTTTCTATACCATTCCCTGCCAGTCGTAGAAAGTTTGAAATTATCCATAAAGGGAAGTAGTAACTACTTCAATCTGAAGAATCATTTTTTGAAAGAAAACTAATTTCCAGATCCAGAGGGATTTATAGGCCAAAATATATGAAAATTGGAATGTCCCGCCAACACGAAATTCAAAACATTCTAGAACATTCACTGTGAAAACTAGGATTCGATGTAGAACTTGATTCAATATTAAAACAGTTCACGCAACAAAACAATTGCACTTCAGTTTGATCCGCCAATCTAATAAAATAAGGTCGATTTGTGGATTGGAATAGGCTCGAAATGAGAATCATCTGTCAACAACTAAATGTGAGCAAACAAATTCTAAACTGTCAAGATTAGAAACCAGCGTAACCCCGAAATGGCATTTCAATGTCATGCGCGCTCCAACTGTTGGATCTTTTTGACTCTTAAATTCACTCAATACTAAAATTTGCTGACCATATGAACTTGATGATACGTCGGTTTCTAAGATTCTATTAAGGACTAACTTTGTAAAAGAAATTTTTAATTAGGGTTATGTCCAAAATATAATCAGAGGATACGTTTAAAAATGGTATAACCCTCAAATCAACTGGTTTGTATAATTTTCAAGCAATAATTTACATGCATCCAAAATCTTACAAGTTAATTTTTCAATCTATATTTACTTGCCCAGAAAGTTTGCACTCAAATTTGATTCTTAAAACATAAATTTATTCAAAGACTCTATATTACGACGCCGGTGGCAAGTGCTATAGGGGCAGCATTTAGACTTGACCAAAATTTTAAAAATCTTATACATTTGGTAGATTTGCAATGAAATTTAGTGCGAGTGGATTTTCTGGGCGTATAAAACGAATCAGGGGTCAAAATTAAAAAATTTTATTAATTTGGTAGATATCCATAAAATTCAGTACAAGGGGTTTTCGGGGCACATAACAGGAATTCGAGGTAGAAATTCAACAATTCAAAAATACTTAAATTTTGAACATTTTATTAAATTACTGGGTTTCCATGAAACTTAGCACAAGGGGAGTTTTTGAAGCACAGAAAAAGAATTTGGGGTCAAAATTAAAAAAATTTGACCGAAATTGGTAAAATGTTATTAAATTGATAGCTTTTTATGAAAATAGGAAAGGAGATGATTTTCGAGTCTCATAATACGAATTTTGTTTCGAAATTCAAGAATTTAAAACAGCAACTTAAGTTTTGGAAATTCTATTTCATTGGTAAATTTCCATGAAAGTCAGTAAGAGGTGAGGTTTTAGGTAACAGAATACGAATTTGAGGTTAGAATTGAAAAACTTGAAACAAATTTTGAGAATTTTATATAATTGGTACGTATACTGTCATCAAAGTCTGCAAGAGACCGTTTTTTTGAGTCCCAAAAGAGCAATTTGCGACCCAACATTCAAAAAGGTGACATCAATTTTGAAAATGTTATTAATCTGGTATATTTCTGTGAAAGTCAATACAAGGGTTTCTTTTTCGGGGTAAACATTCGTATTTTGAGACTCGAAAAACTCACTAATTTAATCAATATTTCAAAATTTAGGTTTCCTTTTAAAATTTTCAGATTTGTACCTCAAGTGTGTGTTGTGTGTCTCGAAAATCCCCCTTGTATTGACTTCCATAAGAATCCACTAATTTTAAAAATTTGAGTCGCTTTTTAAATTCTGAACC
Source organism: Andricus quercusramuli (assembly GCA_932178445.1). Taxonomy (NCBI): domain Eukaryota; kingdom Metazoa; phylum Arthropoda; class Insecta; order Hymenoptera; family Cynipidae; genus Andricus; species Andricus quercusramuli. The sequence continues at coordinate 491,491 of CAKNXH010001128.1, read as the reverse complement.
CAAATTCGTATTTTGAGACTCGAAATCCCCCTCCTTTTTGATGTTCATGAAAATCTGCAGATTTAGTCCAATTTTCCCAATTTTAACTCAAATTTTCGAATTTCTGAATTTTGACTCCTAATTTGTATTCCAAGAATCAAAAAGCCCTTTGTTATGACTTTCGTGAAAAGGAACCAATTTTATGAAATCTTCAAAATTTTAGTGAACTTTCTGAATTTTAAAATTTTGACCCCGAATTCGTACTGCGCATCCGTATAAGCCATGAAACTCTACTGCGCATGTGCGACTGCTATTGAATTCCACTGTGCATCTATAAGCACCTCCTAACTTTACTGCGCATCAATATATGCCGTGTGACTATACTGCGCATTCGTATGTCTCAAGGAGCCGGGTCTGGCCTATTAAGAACTTAAGGGTTTGGGTCCTGACCCATACCCTTAAGAATTTAAAGGCACGGTTGTGGACTCGAACCCTTAAAAACTAGAATGGTCCGGCTATGGATCAGGACTCCACAGAAATGAAAGGGTCCGGGTTTGGATCCGCACCCTTAAGAATTATAAGTGTCCAGTCCGCACCCGCACTGGTTTAACCTAGAACGTTCCGATCCCTGGTCTTCTCATCTATTTTTTTTTGTAAGATTGAAGTTTGGAACAATTGAAACAATGCACCCTCTGAATAAATTTAGTTCGCTATCTTGGATAATTTATCAATCTGAATTTAGCAAACTAAACACGAAAGAAATTGGCACTAAAATAGAGTATTTGTGAGATCATATAAGAACGTCCATAAAAGGATCCCAGGTAAAAATGAATGTCTAATTTTTACTGTGTTCCCTGTTGGCCCTAAAAAATTGTAAATCTGTCAGAAATGAGAGTACAAACTAGGTAAATCTAAAAAAACCCTGCACTGTTTGACGAAAATTAAGTTCTAGATTCAAAGTGATTTATATGGACCAACATATGAAAATTAGAATTTCTCCCCCCTCCCCTCTGATATTCAAAATTTTCAGAAACATTCCCTGTTAGTCCTAGTAGTATTAGACCATTTCTAAGTCAACATATGAAATTTCGAATTTCCCCACACCCGGAAATTCAAAACTTTATAAAATATTCCCCCTTGGTCCTAGAAAGTTGTATATCTTCCCAAAAGAGTAATAAGAGTAATAACTACAGATAAATCTAAAGAAACACTGTTTGAAAGAAATAACAAATTTCTAGAGCCAGAGTATTTATAGGCCAACATGAAAATGCGAATTTTCCCCCAAGCCAAAATTCAAAACCTTATAAAACATGCCCTGTTGCTCCTAGAAAGTTTCAAATCTTCCAGAAAGGGGAGTAGTACTTAGGTAAATCTGCAGAAACATTGTTTGAAGAAAAAGTATCAGAAATGTTAAATTCACATTGTTCTTAACGATCAAATTTAGCCGTTGCTAAATATTTTTTTCTTTAGACACAGATCATCGTCTACTTTCTAATGTATATTTCATGGTAAGGTGTTGACCAGATCAATATGTATACATATGTATATATTCCAGAATCTTTTTACGTATTGATATTCTTTAGTTTAGTAACTGAACAATGTGAACACGTAAAAAGTATTAATACGAGACCAGCTTCAAAATCGTATAGATGTAAAAATTATAAATCAGGAATTTCGGAAACAAAAGCTATTCAGTGTGGCTAACACAAGCAACGATAGCGGAAATTTACAAAATAACTTTTGAGGGGATGTACACCTTTGGGAAAACCATCACTTAAGCCGCATCAGGCAAGTCGCCAAGCTCCATTAATCTCGACCACTTGTAATAAGAAATATTTGAAAATATATTTTAACCGAAATTTTCAAGGCAACAATATTTTTCTTGAGATTTTTTATGAACCAAAAATAGATTGCTAAAACTATGTATCTCCGCACGGATAAAAATAGATATTGAAAAGTAGAGATTAAAAACTTTGATATTTAACCATAAAATATAGATATTACGGTATAATGTCTAATATCTTCTATTCAATATACATTATACAAGATATTAAAGGGCAATTTCTGTTAATATTGAAAGAATAAAATGTGTTATGTTAACCGTTAATATCCAAGATATTAAAAAGCGAAATTTTACCAGAGCAATGTCGTTGAAGAGTGGCGGGGCAACACAAGATTTTATCATTTGAGCAATCGCCGTGTGTGTTGTGGTTTTTCGGTTATATATTGCGTTAAAAAATTTGGCGGAAAATGGATTAAGTGTTTTTGGACATGGATATCACAATGACACAGGACTGCGATGTAAAATCCTTTTGGATTTTATAGAAATTTGCATGCTTTAACATCTTGGATATTGTCAGGTAAAATCTTCTTTTTAATATCTATGGGTGCTCTACTTCAATATCTTGATTTCTGTCCAATAATTAAATCGCTGAGATATTAACTAATAATATCTAGATATTCTACTTCAATATCTTTTTTTCCGTGCACAAAGTGAACTATTTTATAAAAGACTTGTATTTTTTTCCAGGGCTGTTTATAATTAATCCAAAATTGGGTTACAACTTACTCTACAATTTTTTTAGACTAAGTAAATTATCTTTTTGCAATGAAATGAAAGCTCTTAATTATAAAATTACACAATTATTATGATCTTCACCTTTGAAACAAAGACGCATTTGGTTTTCAGCGTAAACAGAAACAAATAAATTATATATATATATTATTTGCTTTGCAGACATATAACAGTTGTAAACTGCAACGTAGGACTTTAAAATACGAATCAATAAAAATGATTTGTAAATCCCCGTAGTGTTTCCTGTGTGGCAAGAGAGAATGAAAAAGTTATTGAATCGATCACTGAAACACACTCCGGGAAACGGATATCTGTCGTTTAAATCGACAAATGTAATCTATCATCGTAAAAATAGAGATCCAACAATGCGTTGACAATATTCGCTTGTGTATGTTCTGACCTGTAATTCTCTGGCTATAAAATATTTATTTCAATAATACAACCATTCTGAATATCTGCTGGGCAAATTAAATAAAGCGTACCTACATATATTTCGGATAACAGATTTGTCAGTTTTACGAATCTTTGAAATGGGATTTAAACAGCCTGAATTCTAGTAGTTTTTATGAACATGCATTATGTATATCGTATTGCAACATGGATATTTAATAAACGCCATCAAATTCATGGACAATTGAACATCTGAGTACTACTTTAAATTAAAATTTAAAAAAATGTATATTTTATCATCTATATTTAAAAAATTTTAATTTTAATTTCATTGTAATTATTCATTATATTTAATATCCCAGATGATAAGATTGTTCTCTAGACTCTAGATAATAATTAATTCTGGTAAACCACGCTTTGTTAAAGACCATAGGAATTTTGTGAGTCAGAATTCAATATGATTAATGATTATTTATGCTTTATTATCATGGACCTTATGGAAAGATGAGCTGCAATTATCAGCGATGCGAATGTATCAGTTTCCTGTCATAAATACGATTAATTTCATATCAAGTAAAATTATTTATTCCCAGCTTTAAAAGTATTTTTATCTGGTAGATAATGACTCGAAGATGAGATCTGACTATTTTCAAATTGAAATTCGTTTGAATGAAAAATTTTAGCTATTGCCTGAGGAAGCCACAACAAAATTATAAACAATATTTTCGACATTCGGAAGAAGACCACAGGAGAACACAGGTCGTGAAACTTAGCTTCCGAACCTCGAAGTTAAATTTCCTAACAGAAACAAAAGTTCCTTTCTTGGTCTTTGCGTATCGAAAGCTATTGCCCCAAAGACTCAAAAAATATTTATAAGTAAAATTTTCGGCTTTCGGAAGACAACCGAATTTGGAGAAAATTGACTGTGAAGCACCGCTCCCGGAACACCGAAATACCACATTTTCTAACAGAAATGAAAGTTCCTTTCTCCTATTTTTCCCGTGTTTGGGAAGAATCCTTAATATTTCAGTGGAAATAAGATTCCCTGATTTGTTCAAGTCTCAACATTGTTTGAAAATTGGCAAATAAGAACAAATTCTTAGAAGATAAATATTTTACTCTGAGCAATGATGTTTCATTAGTGCAAAATTTGTGACAGATGTTCTAGTCATCAGTGGAGATACTGAAGAGACCGTGGATCATTAGGTTCATGCGTGGTCACTGTGTGCTTCACGTGTCTCTATTTTGAGGACCACGCGTGCAATATACATCTCAGTGCCCCAAATGAGATTCGTTAAAGACTTGAATCTTGAATACTGACTGTAACTAAATCATTATTGCTCAACAATTAACTATTGCATACAGTAAATGCCAATTACCTATAAACACGTGTAGCAAATATATCATTTTAGCATTAAAAAAAAAATAAACACTTTCATTCATATTTTTGGACAGCAAAAAGTCGTCGCAAAACGAAACGTGCCACTCTAATTTTACATTTCCGGGTTGAAAATTGACTTTCAAAAGTTCCTATCTGTTAAAACTTTCTGAGATGATTCAAAGCTCTGTTTTAAAATTATTCGCAGAGTTTCTCCTGCAAAACAAATTGGAAATAAATACTCTAATTACGCGTGATGAATTCTTTAAGTAATAATGACAAAGTGAGATAAAAAGTACAGAAACGTGACAGTGTTTATCATCACGCGAGTTCTGGCACGATACTGATGATTTATCACCAATAACATTGCGTAAATAAAAATAATTTTCATGATAAGAAGTCACAACTTTCCGCAAACAAATAAAACTTATCTGAATTCGCGAAATATTTCTAAATCGACAACAAGAATAAGCTGAAGAATGTATAGCTTTCGCTAAAATAGTTCATAATTTACGCGGATTACTTTGATATGCCGGATGTAAATATTTATGATGAGAGGTAGAGTAAAACAAACAAAAGCTTGCAATTTTAGAATCAAAGTGTACTAAACCTCATTTGCAAATTCCGAATACTGAAAATTCTGATGTTTATACTAACTTAAAAAATTTTAGTAGATTTTTAATCTAAAATATAAATATTATTTAAATTAAATTTTGCATATGCTCTTTATGTTCCATTCACCTACAATTGATATAAAACAGAGAGAAAAATCTAATAAGAAAATTTGGTGTGGACTTTGGTAGAAGGAAATTGACTTCACCTCGTTGCCAAACTGTCTAGCGACTACGTCTTAAAATATCTTGAGCATCTGCGTGAGTGGTCACTTCATTCACGGACATCCAAAATTAATACGAGCAAATTTTCTTTGATAATAACTGTGACACTTATTGTCGTACATTTTTTCAGAGGTATTTATTAGCTCAAACCGCCGTCACAGGGGGAAAAAAAAACAATTTCAAGTTTACTTCCTATTGTTTTTAAGAATTGAAACTACAACTTTTTGTAACATAAACTTTCAAGCGTCTTTAATAGTTACACAAGTTAGTACTGAAATACAGTAGTTTTTGCTTAATTTTTTGGATCTCTTCCAACTGATTTTTTGCTCTTATCAAATAGGATTAAAAACATTCCAACTCTCACGTAATTTTCAAATTAACATCTAAAATTTATATTATCACAAAATTTTTGTATTCCATAGTATTTATTATAAAAGATAATTGAATTTTAAGGAAAGCAAGGATAATTTTTTTAATCAATACAAATTGATATTTTAACTTCAAATTAAAATTGTTCAAAATTGTAAATTTTATTTTAATTAGTTGAAAAATGATAGATCTTGCACAACTTTTAATTTAAGTTAAGAAATTGTGAATCTTCTCTGAAATCTAATGATTTTGTAAAAAAAAGTCAACTTCTGACAAAAAACACTATCAAAATTTGAAATTATTCAAGATTGTCAATTTTATTATTTTAAATAAAAATCCTTGGATTTAAATCTAATGTTTTTTGTTTTAAAATACCAATTGTGGGTGAAATACGCCAACATAACCGCAATTAGTTGAAGAATTGTACATTTTGTTTGGAAATCTAATAATTTTTTATAAAAATACCAATTTCCGACGAAATAGATATTTCTAATTTTGGTGTTGTAGAAATTGTAAGCTATTTAGAAGTAAATTAGAAATTGGCATTTCTAACATAAGACCATAAAAAATTTTTTAGAATTGCCAATCTTCTTTCAAACATAATAATACTTGCTTAAAACAACTAATTTCGTGTAACAAACGTCAATATAACTTGAAGCTGTTCGAAATTAGGCAATATTGGTCGAACTATAATGATTTTTGCTTAAAAATTCGTTAAAAATACTAAGTTTCAGCATAAAACATACATAATATTTTAATTAGATAATTTGAAAGTTTTTATACAACTTCGCAACAGTATTAAATAAAAGCACTACATTTGCTCAATTCGTATCAGGGTTTCTATGAACTTCCAGATTTAATTTTTAAAATTTCGAATTGATATAAAAATCTTCAAGAAATGCAAAACCAATCAGGTTTTCAACAGCAATGATTTCAAGATTTTCGAGACTTATCGTTAAATTATTCGACTCAGTTTTATTTTACGACGAAAAACAAAATTTGTTGAAAAATTCAACAAACATACAATCCTTTGTACATACACTGTTTTCAACAAAATGCGAGATTTCCGAGACTTATCCTTAATTTATTCGATTCAGTTTTATTTTATCACGAAAAATAAAATTTGTAAAACAATTAAACAAACATGTAATTTTGTGTAGAATTATTAATCAATGAGGATTTAAACGAGCTAAAATACACTCGGAAAATGTAAAAACTTTCAAAAACTGTTTACCATTTAAAATGCAAAGAAGACTTCTTACATAACTGTGACAAAGTGTCGACTCTTTCAGGATCTCAAAAAAGAAATCACGTTGGTATAAGTCAACCGCTTTTTCTACATGTCAAGCCAAGAGTCGCTAATACCAAAAAACTTCATCAACGAAGCTTGGAATACTCCTGGCCTTGCAAAGTTCAACCTCATAAGAGTATCTATCTCTCTCTTGATAAGATAAAAAGGAGCGTTGGCATTTGCTCCTTCAGCTTTGTGTTTACCACTAAACAGATTTATCGATTGCATCTCTCCTTTTCTCATTGAACAACCAGTTATGCATTTAATGTAAGAATGCTGAGTGCAGAGTCGTCAACAGAGCAGTTAAAGTCAGTGTGCAATCAGTGTATCAACTAGGAATTCGTCATGGGACAGAGTTTTTTAAAACGAAGCTTATTTTTTCATTTGATTTGGCTTCTGAAGCTATTTACAGTATCAGTGATTACAATCAGCCTTCCAGGCGAAGAAAATGTCAGTAGCATAGGAGAACTGGTGGTTCCTGGCAATTTGAAAATTATATCCCTGACTCCTTCACAACTTCAATCATCGATGAATACTCAGGTTGCGATCATTATAGATTCGATGCCAAAGTTTCGAGCTGATTTCCTCTGTGTTTTTTCGTCAGGAAACGTCTTCTTTGAAACTAAAGCTGTGCGAACCGATAATGGAGTCAATTGCTCCTCACCTGAAGAATTTCCGAAAATAGAAGATGGAGAAAATTTTACAAACTGGAAATTATCGGTGAGAATTGCGGAAATAGCAAGCACAAACTTTAAAGTGTTTGATTGCAGCACTTATCAAATTTGCTCTGAATGCATATTTTCTGGCTTTCCATGTGAATGGCTTCGAGAAGACATAAAGTGCGGTTATTGCAGCCAAAATTCAAATGGAAAATGCATTACTGATCGAACAAATAATAAAGTTTTGGTGAGTCAAAGGAGAACAAATCGTTATAGAGGAAGATTTTGCTTTATCAGGGTGGGTTAACTTTTGAGCGTATATAATAATCATTGTTCAATACTAATTGCTTTATTATATAAATTTTGGAAAGAATTGAACATTTTAGAACTCCAAGGTGAAATTTATAAGGTAAATTATTGTAAAAGTTATTTCAGGCTTCATAGCCCAAAATGTTCTCAAAACATTTCTCTTTTAACCCCGAGAAGATGAATTTTCAACAAATGAATTTGATTTTCAACCAAATGGTTAAAATGTGAACCAAAAAACTTCATTTTGAACCAAACAGTTGCATTTACAACCACATAGTTGAACTTTCAAGCAAAAGAGATTAATTCTCAACAAAAAATTTAATTTCTAACCAAATAGTTGAATTCTCAACCTAAGAAAATGAATCTTCGATCGAATGATCAAAATTTCAAACAAAAAAGATCAAAAAATAAAAAATAAGTCAAAAATAAATAAATAATATTGAACTTCAACCAAAAGTTACATTTTCAAGTCAAAAATACAAATCTTCCAAAAGACAGTTTGATTCTCAACCAAGAAAGATGAACTTTTAACAACAGAACATGACTTCTGCCAAAGGTTGAATTTTCAATCCAAAAAAAAAAGATGAATTTTTAAAAATAGTTGAGTGTTCAACAAAATTATTACATTTTCAACTAAATAGTAGAATGTTCAACCAGAAAAGAGAAATTCTGAAGCAAAAATATGATAGTAAGTAGAATTTTTAATTAAAAAGAATGAACTTTCAGACATACAAGATCCAAACGGATAGATTTCTTTACAAAAAAAAACGATTGGTCAACGAAATAGTTCAATTTTCTTCCAAGAAAGAATACTTTTTAATAAAATAGTTAAATTTTCGAAAAAATAATTAAATTATCCAGTTAATAGTATAATTTTTAACCAAGAGAGATGATCTCTAAACGCAAAATATAATAGTAAACTTTTCAAATATAAACAATTAACGATCAATGAAAAAAGATGAATTTTCTACTAAATAGTCGAACTTTTCACCAAAAGAGATGAATTCTGAACCAAAAATATAATAGTGAGCTTTTCAATGAGAAAGAATTCACTATCAACCAAAAAATACGACTTTTCTATCAAAAGATGAATTTTCAACCTGAAGAACCAATTTTCAATCCAAAAAGATGAACGCTCAACAAAAAAGTTGAATTTTCGAAGAAAGAGATGAATTGTAAATGAAAAATATATTAGTAGACTTTCCAAATAAAAAGAATTAACTTTCAACCATAAAAGATCACTTTCCTACCAAAAGATGAAATTTCAATCAAATATCCAAAAACAGTTAGATTTTCTTATTCGGTTCTGTTAATTCAGTTCTTATTTAAGTGAAAATATGAGAAGCAACTGATGTTATTTCACAACATAAATTGTGATGTCCCGCAAAAAGGACCCATTTTGTCGATAGTAGTTTAGAATATATTCGCGTTTTTGTGGCACAGGATATAAAATATAGATGCTAGATTTTCGTGGGTAAATTTCACATTTGAAGACGAAATATGTAACGCGTGAACTAATGGAATTCTCAAAACTCAAATAAGTTTTTCTCGAAAAGTGCTTTTTCAGCGAACCATTCAGAGCATCCCTGAATTATAACTTTAATACGTGAATTGTTAATAATTACCTATACAAATTTAGGTTACCTGTGGAATTACTATGTTAAATATTTAGAAAGGAAGTTTTCGTCCTAAAATATAAAAGGAACTTTAGTTTTTGAACGAAACATTACCTTTGAAAGTATAAAAAAAAATATCTTCGATATTTTAACGGAGATGGTTGATAACACAGAGCACACTTCAGAACACATTTTTTTCTAAGTGCAAGACGATATTTATTGCAGAAGTAGAAAAAAATCTGAAAAACTTTAAACTATGGCTTTTGAATAAAATTCTCGGTCGTTGATCGATTTTCTGGCCAAGTGGAAATTGCTACTATTTAATTATTTTATTATAGACTGCTGAGAACGGACAAGAGATGTGTCCATCGATTACAATTGACGACCCAATTATTTTAGTACCATCAGGAACGAAGAAAGCAGTGAGGGTGAATGTTCTAATAAGAGAGGTCTGTATTAAATTCAGGAAAGATAACTAATTTCAGCAAGTTTCATTAATTTTAGCTTAAGAGCTCACGAAACGAAAGGTTCCAACTGAATAAGTGATTATGATACCGGTTTGAAGCTAGAATTTCTCGTTTTTCCAGTTTACAATGTGCAAAAAGAACTGATAGTAAAACTATCATTAATCATTTTGACATTTTATATATCCAAAGAAGAACTTTAGGTTTTATTCCTAGGAAAAAGAACAAATATCATTTTTTACTGGATTGAAAATGTTCATTATAATTCTGAATAGTTTCTGTCTGATACAATCAAGAAGTAAACCTAGTTTTTATCAATTTTAAGGTCCTCCTAGTTCAAGCAAGATTTCGCTGTCGCTTCGACTTCAAAAACGAAACTCGTGTAGTCGAGGCGAAATTAATAGCAGATACAATTTACTGCTCTGAAATTGAATTTTCTTACAAATCTAAGGATCCAACTATATTGATGCCATTTTTTTTATATGCTGGAGGACATGGTTTCCATTTCGAAAATCCGAAGAATATTAGTGTCGAGGTATACAAATGTGGAGAAATGGCAACAGACTGCAACTCTTGTTTGACAGTGGAAGAAAAATACAGTTGTGGTTGGTGTGAGAAAACAAATAGCTGTGAGATTCAAGATTCTTGTGAAGAATTATGGAGAACTCAGAAGTACTATTGTGATTATGTAGACTCAAATGTAACAGCGTTGGTTTAACAGTAGTCTTAGATATAAGACAAAATTAAACATTTAAAAATTTAAATTTTTATAAGTATGAAATAAATAATTTTAAATGTGACGCATTTGAATGAAGGAATTATTCTAGAAGGCCTTCTGTGTCGATCAATTAAAAAAGGAAAAAACCGAAATTAAACCATTTAAAATTTTCACTTTTAAAATTGAACTGTTTAAAATCTATATGCAACTTGAAATAAAAAATCTTGAATAATGAATTAAGCTAAAATCAAGCAACAGTTTTAAATTTTAAGCATACGAAATCGAAAATTTCAACTAGAAAATTAATAAGATAAAATTTTCTATCATAAAAAGAAAAATAAACAAATTGAAATTCTTAAACAATAATTATTGTAAACAACAAGCCTTTGAAAATATCGAAGAAGTTATTAAAACTGTAAATATTAAAGACTGTAGGACTCTGAATTTAAAAATGTAAACGTTGGTTTCTGAATGGAATAATTTTGAATTTACCGTGTTTGATTTGAAAGAAACATGGTTCAGAAAAATTGAACAATTTCAAGTAAATGCCTTGAAAATTGAATAGATTCATTTGCAAATAGGATGGCCGTTTCAATGGCGGAAAAAAATTGCCGGTCATTTCTCAGTTCGCAAAAATTTGCAACGGTCATTAATATTGAAAAATAAATTCGAACTGGTAAAGCTGAAATTTTTTTCATTTGTAGTAATCAAAATTAAACTGCAAATTAAAATACTCAAAGTGAAACTCTACTGAATTTTAAGTTTTAAAAATTGAGCTTTAAAAACGGCTTAAATTAGAGATTGTTCATTCAAATGCTATGTATAAATTAGACGCTTGTAAATGTTCAAAAATAAATCATATAAAGCAATTTTAAGTTAGAAACATTGAAAATTGAATGTTTAAACAGTTTTATTGAAACGGAAAATTTTTTTAATTAGAAGTTCAATTTTTTATTTTAAATCATTTCAAATTAATCATCGTTCCATTGCTATTTATAGATTAAAATTAAACTCTTTTACTTACAAATTAAACATTTTAAAAATGGCACAATTAAAATTGTAACGATCCAAGTTTAAATTTAGCACCCTGAATTTTTAACGATTCAAGGCTTTCTATCAGAAACAGTTCAATTTAAAATTATTTAGTTTTGAATATCAGATTTATAATTGCTCATTTTAAATAAAAATTAAGATATTGTTAAATATTAAAAAAAAATTGTTATTACATTCTCATCTCAATGAGAAGGTACTGGTTTTACGTGAAAAATGACTTTCACGAATTCCATCAAATGTCGACATTTTGAGGCCCCCTGAATCAGAAAAAAATAGATTTTACGTCAGTGTCTGTCTGTCGTTGTCGTCTACAAGATTATCATGCCAACTTTCTTAATTTTCTTGAAAAGCCGAAAATTAAAATTTTGATCGTACAAAAAAACATAATGAAGAATAACAAATTCCATTTTGCGGTCAAACTATGCAAGATACGAAAAAAGATGAAGAGACAAAAATCGTGCACCCAAAAAAGATCTAAAAATTCGTTATACTTTTTGATAGTACGTGTATTTTTTGTTTTAGTCGTGAAAAACAGCATTAAAAATGGTTTAAATTGAATTATTGGACAAACGATACAAGCTATGAAAAAAATTAATAGACAAAAGTTGATCACCCGGGAAAGAACAACAAATCTGTCATTCATAATTATTTAATAGGACGAGTAGATGTATTTTTAATGCTAAAAAATAAGATAACAAAATTTCTTAGAACTACTTCACGCTAGGATGCGTATTTTTGGTTTAAATCGTAAAAAATAACATTGCAATTAAACCAATTTCATTTATGAAAAAACGATACAAGTTGCAATAAAATGTTTAATAACAAATTTTTTTTATAGGATGTGTACTTCTTTGAATTACAAAAACAAGACAATGTAAATACGTCTGTTTTAATATCAATGCATATTATGAATTGTAATAATAAAAAATTGAAATGATACATTCTTCAGGGTAGCTGAAAATAAAATTTATTTAAAAATAAGGAACAAATATTAAAGTAATCATGATAAATAAAACTTGTACTTTATTTTGCAATACCTGAATAAGCAATCCCAGGTCGAGGTTCAGAAATAAATGTAATATATATTTGATATCATAGAGTTGAACGTAATGTAAAAAAGTTCGCATTTTGGAAAAAATCGAGTGCGTTTTCGATGCTTTAACTTTTAATAGTAGAAGGTCTGGATAGCGCAGCGCGAGATAAATATATTATCGAGCGCGAAGGCTTTCGAATAAAAACAATTCGATTTTCAATGGTAACATCTATGAATTGTTCAATTTTCAACAAATTCAGAAACATTTTGTAAAATAAATTATTGTTCCATTTTTAACACTCGAACTACCGTTAAATTTTAAAAACCACTCATTAATTTATACTTACAGTTGATCAACTTTAAGCGTTTTTTATCAACATTTTTCAAGTTCAAACCCTTTTAATTTTTAATCGTTCAAAACTGCATTCTAAAATTCTTTAAATACAAAATATATGCCTGAAGATGAAGACCTAAGATGGACAATTTTTAAAGTAAAAGATTGTAGAATTACATATTTTAAACAAGATGATTTCATGATTGAAAAAGTTAACAATTGAACTCAAAATTAAAAAAAAATTGAAATCATACCTTTTTTAAATTGCATTATTATGTCATGTGATATGAAATTTATGATGTTTCAAGTGATTGGATGGATTTTTCTTCTATAAATCTGTTAAATTTTCGGTAAAAAAAATTCTCTATCATTTCCCGGTTTACCGGTCCAGCGGCCAACCTAACGCAGCTTTATAAACTTATATATAAAATCAAAGTTTTAGGTATTCCTAAATCCTAAAATTTATAAACTTCTGATGCCATGAGGGCGCTACAATTTTCGATTGGAAATCGATTTTAATCAATATTTAAATATATTCGAAAAATTCAGCCTCAAGCGAATAAAAATTGATTTAAATGACCCTATTACATTATGTTTTCCTTTGTACATGTATAAAATAATAACAAAAGGTATGAATTTTTATTAAGAAAGTACTCACCGCACTGGAATCCTTGGCCTTGAAAAGGTGACAATAATAAAGTCCATCGTCACCTTTTAGAGTGTAAAGAAAACTGCCACCTTTTACGTCCTGGGCACTTGGTGGTACCAGTTGAGGTTTCAAGGTGCTGTTTAAGGTATGCCTAAACAACGGCTCCTCTTTGTTAGAGATGTACGCCGAAATGGATCCAGAAGCCAACAGAAGGTTAACCTAAATCAACATTGTTAAGCACGCTTGTAAAAACAATATAATATGTACACTAGTGATTTTAGTTATCATGGGAAAAACAAAAAACGACATGTATTTTAATTTCTAAACGTTTAAATTAAATACTTAATTATTTTATTTATTTCGCAGGAAGGAAAGTAATGTAGTGTTTGAATGAACACAAATAATAATTATAGATAAATTACAGTAGCAATGACAACAAGTGGTCCATCTGAGCGTTGGAACTTCAGGTAGATGGGAATTTTACTTTAGTATTTTCCAAACTCAAATGTAATCCTAAAAAAAACTGATTTAGTTATAAAAAAATAGTGTGCATTATTTTTATTAAACAGCTGACAATGGTTATTTTGTTGTAGATCGAACAGTTTTTCAACTACAATTTGAGTTGCCAAACAAGTTTTTGTTCCTTTGAAGATTCGAATTTATATAAAACTGAAATGACACTCAATTTTTAAAATGAATTTTTGTATGTTATATTCCAAAATTGGCCTTTAAAATTGCAATTGGATAGCAAATGATTTCTATAACATTTCTTTTAGAAGTGATTAAAGTGTGTTTTACAAGTTGAAAGGGAAAAAATAAAGCAAAAATTGCTAAAAAAAGATTTAAAATGTGGGCCTTAATCTAGGAGATGGAGTTTGGAATTGACATATTTCGAAAAGATAATTTGGTTTAATCATATTCTGATGATTGAGTTTTCTGAGCTCGACCTTTGCATTTATTAACACCTGAATGGATATATTTATTGAAGGAAGAAAGCGATTTACGCAATGCCTTTTCAGATTATCCATGAAAACAAGAATGCACATTGCACAAGCTTCTGACTTGCACCAAGATCAGAAAATGTCGTGATAATAAATTATCTTTCCTTGCTGGACTCATCTAAATTCTCATGATTAAGATATAAAATGCATTTGTCTATTATTATTACATACACTGCCGGTCAAAAGTTTAAGGACACCTCTTTTTTGATGACTGATTAAGTTATCTTAATTTTAATTATTTTAGATCTAAACATTTTTTTCTTTAAAGGGTTCAATGTTCTTAAAATTCTGTATAAAATGAGCCCAGGATGAAGTCAATTTGTCTATTTTTTGAGTAGATTTTGAAAAAATAGTGTAAATTTCAATGTTTTCTTAAATCTTCAATAACTTCCGACATAATTAACATTTTTTAATGTTCTTGGGCTGATTTTAAAGCTATTTTTCCACAGTATTGCAACAGCTTATAAGTATAAGTCTAAAGGAAAATTTAATAACACTGCAAGAACCTAAAATTGTAAATAAAAAGTTGGAAAAATTGCAATATTCTTTGTAATAAGAAAAATATTTTTGTAAAATATATGAAACATATAATCACAAAGTTTCTATGAAAATCCCTCAAAATATATATTTATTTTATTTTTATTTGTAATTGCCTACACATATAACGTTTCCAAATTTTCCCAACTTTCTAGTTACTACTTTAAGTTCTTGCAGTGTGATTATATTATCTTTTAGACTTATACACATAAGCTGTTGCGATACTGTGGAAAAATATCTTCAAAATCAGCCCAAGAACATTGAAAAATGTTAATTATTTCAGAAGTTATTGAAGATTTAAGAAAACATTGAAATTTACACTATTTTCTCAAAATCCACTCAAAAAATAGACAAATTGGCTTCATCCTGGGCTCATTTTATACAGAATTTTAAGAGCATTGAACCCTTTAAAGAAAAAAATTTTTAGCTCTGACGAGTGAAAAAATAAATATATGTGAAAAGAAAAAAACTCAAGGGGCCGTTCAAAAGCTACGTCACTACGGGGGGTTGTGACGAGTTGTGAAGTACGGTGGAGAGGGGTTAACGTAGACTGTGACATCAACATATAAAAAATAAACGTGAATAACAATTTTTTTAACTGCTTCCAAAAAACGAAATTTAGTGATTTTATTTTACAACTAAACCATTTAAATACAGACTTCACACTCTTTCCCCTATTTCCCTGTTTCAAACTTTTTCAACAATTCCTATTTTCCCCCTTTTTATAAGAAACTTCCACTTTTTCCCAGTTTTTCGCTTAAATGCGAACTGAATGAATAAAACTCAATAAAAAAAATTCAACTATTTTTCGTTGAAAGTTCATTATTTTTAGTTGAAAAAATTCGGCTCTTATATTTTTGATTCAAAATTCATTTTGTTTGGTTAAAAATAATTTTACCATTAGTTTTAAGATTGAACTATTTTGATTAAAAATCGAATTTTTTTGGTTGAACATTCATGTTTTTCAATGAGAATTTAACTATTCCATTATTGGTTGAAAATTTACCGTTTTTAGTTTGAAAATTCAATACTTTGGTTGAAAAAATATGTATTTTGTTGTAAGTTCGTCTTTTTTTATGGAAAATTATGATTCTTTTTAATTTAAAATTTAACTGGTTGGTTGAAAATTGAAATGCTTTGTTGAAAAGTAATTTTAGTAGTTGAAGATCCACCTCTTTGGTTAAAAATTTAACTATTTAGTTGAAAATTCGCTTTTTTGGTTGAAGCTCAATTTTTTTTTAACTGCAAATCTAACCAGTCCACTTTTCGTTGCAAATTGATTGTTTTTGGTTTAAAATTCAACTATTGGGTTGGAAATTAACTTTTTTGTTAAATTTCACATTTTTTTGTTGAAACTTCTATTCTTTTGTAGAGAATTCGTCTTTTTGGCTTAAAAATTCGACTGCTTTATTAAGAATTCGTCTTTTTGGTTTGAATTTTCTATTATTCTCGTAGAAAATTCATATTTTTAGATTGGAGTTGAAAATTCAACTGTTTTGTAGAAAACACCTATTTTTAGGTTGAAAATTCAACAATTTGGCAGAATATTCAACTATTTAGTTCACAATTCAACAATTTGGTTGAAAATAAACTTTTTGTTGAAAATTCGAAAGTTGTGAAGAAAATTCGACAATTTTGTTAAAAAGTCATCCTATTTGGTTGAAAATTCAAACATTTGGTTGAAAATTTGAGTACTTGGTTAAAAACAACTTTCTGGTGAAAATTCAACTATTAGCTAGAGAATTCGCCTTCTTGGTTCAAAAATTCAACAATTTGGTTAAAAATATTGTTCTCTCTTGACTGAATAATCTTTCCCTGTTGAAAATTAAACACTTTTTTTTAATTCGCCCCTTTTGGTTGAAAATTAATCCCTTTTGGTAGAAATTTGATGCTTTTTTATTTTTGGCTGAAAATATATACAATTATTTGGTTCAAAATACAATTGCTTGTTTAAAAAACAATCTGTTTCGGTTAAGGATTTAACTATGTTGTTGAAAATTCTTCTTTTTTGGTCGAGTTAAACTGTTTTTTATTTTAAATAAAACTCTTTTTTGATTGAAATATCAACTATTATATTTTTCGTTTAGGATTTTTTATCGAAAGTTCAACTACTTGATTACAAGGCAAACTTCATTGTTAAAAGTTAAACTTCTTTGTTAAAAATGTATTTTTTTTTGTGGTGCAAGATTCATAATTTTAGTTGATAATTCAACTATTTTGTTGAAAGTTCGTTTGAAACTTGTTTGAAACTTCGATCATTTGGTTGAAGGTTCAGCTTCGTATGTTGATAATTCAACTATATATGGTTAGAAACATCTTTGTTGGTTGGAATTTCAACCGTTAGTTAAAAACTCGCCCCTTTTGCCTAAAAGATCAACTATTTAGTTGTAAATGTTTGGTCTACAATTAATTTTTTGGTTTGCTGAAAATTCAACTATTTGGTTGGCAAATCATCATTCCTCGTTGAAAATGCATCTTTCATCTTTCGTTGAAAATCGAATCTCTTTTGGTAGGAAATGAATCTTCCTTAGTTGGAAATTCAAATATTTTCTTGAAAATTCGGTGAAAAATCAAACTATTTTCCCTGTTTTGAGAGCTAACATTTTGGTGTATGAATTCTGTTAAAATATTATGCTTGTATGTTTTGTGTTTTATTTTAGACGCTTAACAAATGGAATCAAAAAAAAATTCTGACTTAAAAAGGGGAGGGGGCGTATTTGTAACGACACCTTGGGGGTTCAAGCTTAGTTTGATGATCTGTGACGAAGAAGAGGAGCGGTGGAAAAAATGTTCGAAATAGCGTGACGTAGTTTTTGAACGGCCCCCAAGTGGTCCTGATTTTCTGGCCTTTTTCAAGATCCAGATACGTAAAATTATTTAAGGAATCCTCCAGGATTTCCGTTTGATCAATTTTTCTAATCTTACACTACAATATTTCAATGCATTAAAAAAAAAAGTTGGTTCCGATTAATAATTACGAAAGCAGAGACATCCGCCAGATTTGTATAGGGTTTGCAATCAGTAACTATTGTACCTGCACTTTTCAAGCATTAAAATTAGATGTCTTTCTCTCTTTCCCAGACCACAAGAAATAAACAGCTCTTTGCAATGAGATACTACATTTTTAAGAATTCATATGTTAAATGCAAAAGTTCTGAAAAAAGGAAAATAAGAACATTAGATTCTTCTGTAATTTGTTTAAGCTTTTGATATTTAGCTGCTTCCTTAAGAAAATAGATTTATCGAATGAACTAAGGAATTAAAGGAGTTAATATTTGTATATCTGTCTGAGTGATTTATTTTTATATATTTCTGCCGCATTCATCTGATGAAATTATATCATTATGAGAAACTTAACCGCATGAGAACGTGACAATTAAATCTATTCTCCAATAGGATGCTTTTGAAAACGCACAATAGGGAGACATCCGTTTTCTTGTTGCTGGATTTGTGAAGGACAATGCGAGCACGACCTAGCTTGGAATTTCCTGCATAAGATACCTGAATATATATCACGGGAACGTAAATGCATGCCCAGTTGCAACGAGGTTGTTATACTCGAATTATATAAGTAATCCAAATGCATTTATTACAGTACCTATTGTCGTTAAACAAGTTGAACAGTTGAACATTTTTCCAAAACTAGTTAATACAAAAACCGATATATAAGTTAAAATAACATGACAATCAATGCTTATCAACATTTAGTTAATCAAACTAATTATAAGACTTGGGTTTTCACACACTTTTTATACACGCGATATTCAAACAGAGACTAGTCACCAAACACGAAGTAATTCCAGACCTAAATGACCGCACTTAAATTACGTAACAACTCCAGGGGAGAGGGGTCGTGAGATTTTGTTAGGATCGGGTGGGGGGGGGGGGTCCTTCACCCATGTACGTAATTTTTGGAAATTCACAAATGAAACAAATAGCTCGCAGCAATTGTATAGCAAGTTACTATAAATTTAACTTTACGCGCCCAAGAAACCAGGTGAGCGAAAAACCAACCAAGCCAATACAATTTTTTTTAAGTAAGGGAATTTCATTAGTAAGGGAAAAGTCAGGGATTTAAAAAAAACCTTGCAAAAGTCAGGGATATTCTATAACTTTTAATAATTGTCAAAAAGAATAAATTTGAAATTTTTCAATTTTAATGTGAACTTGTTTTATTCCGTTTATAAAAGATTCTATAAAAAGTACAAGTTTAAGATTCTGGTCTTTGAATATTAATAGTCAGGGAAAATTAATAATTAGTCAGGGAAAAATCAGGGAATTTTTAAAATGAAGTTTTGCGGTAACTTTGGTATAATATTCTTGTTAGTAATTTACTTGATATCTTTTTTGTATAAAAATTCAACTATTTTTTTTTAAATTTGTCTTTTTGATTAAAAAATTCATCTGTTTTAGTAGAAATTTCATCTTTCTTGGATAAAAATTGCAACTGTTTGGTTGAAAATTAACCCTCTTTGCTTGAGGATTCAAGTATTTTGTTTGAAAATTTTGGTTCAACCACTTTGTTAGGAAATCATTTTTTTCTTGAAGATTAATATTTTTAGCTGGAAATTCATCTCTTTGGTAGAAAGTTTAACTCTGTTGCTGGACATTTATCTTCTTAAATTTAAATTTAAATACGTGGGTAAAAGTTGAAACAGTTTGTTGAAATTTTATTTCGTTGGATGAAGGTTCATCTCGTTGGCTGAAAATTTAGCTTTTTTTTAAATTAATTTTTTTGTTGAATATTCATATTTTCTGGTTCAAAATTAAATTTTTGTAAAGAAAATTTGTCTTCTGACTTGAAGGTTCAACAATTAAGATTACCTTTCTTTACTTTCATGACTGAAAAATATTTATTGTTAAAAATTCTTTTTAGTTTCAAGATTAATTTTTTGAAGTGCAATTTCATCCTTTTGGGTTGAAATATCAACTATTACACTTTTTTTTGTTGAGAATTCATCTTTTTAGGTTGAAAATTCAACTATTTTGTTGAAAATTCAATTATTTTGTTAAAAAGTCATCTTTTATGGTAGAAGTTTTTTTAAATAAATAAATTTGTAAATTTTAAATTTGTATCAGAAATATTGTTTTATTCCGTTTATAAAAGATCCTATGTTAAAAATATCAGGGAAACTGAACAATTGGTCAAGGAAAAATTAGGAAATTTTAAAAATGAAGTTCTCGGTCACCCTGCCTAATTCTACCAGCAATTACTAGCAAAGCAGTAAAATGCCATACATCTTTATGTCTTTCCCATAATGTGTTTGACAAAGTGAAACATAACTTCAAATTCAAATGGACTTTTCTATGTATGCATGAGAGTCACCCGTTAAGCATGAAATCTACCAAATCCCATACAATTTTACATAAAGCTACAGTAAAATATTGTTAAATGCACTCACTTTATTGAAATTTCATAATTTGAAAAAGTAAGTAAAATTATTCATAAATGAACAACAAAAACCGTTCCTACTGTATAAGGATCGAAATTATTCCTATACGTATAATTTGCTTGATTTATTGTCTTTGAAAGCTATATACATCTTTCACAAATATTTATTATATATGCATAAATATTTAGATGTATATAAGTCTTTACTGCAAAGCATTTATTATCTTAAATACTAAATTTTTTTATTAGTTCCATGTCCCATATCTTATTATTACTGGAAACCATTAATTACGTACAGTAAGAGGGGGGGGGGGGGGGGCGAAAAATTTTGTATAATATGATAGGCGACATAAATATGCAAAAAAATATGCAGTTAAAGTTTAGCAAGTGTTTTTTACTCGACTTAATAAAAATACAGAAAATTACAGTCTGATGTAAAAATTATTTTTATCCAAATTTATCGACGAAACTAAATCTAACAGCTTCAAATACAAAGTTTGATATTTATTTTACAGGGAATAATCGAAAAGCTTTCGGGTTTTTATCCGGAAAACAGAAATCAAATTATGAAATATAAAATTATGAGTAGCCCGGTTTTCCCAACGTGTCCCATTTAGCCCCCCTATACAGTAAATTATTCATTAATTACATTAGTCTACACAAATAATGTAAAACATTTGCAAAAAATTAACTGAGAGCGATTTCTTATACAAATAAAAAACAACATTTGTTTGAATAAAAAAAAAAAAAATTTTGATATCTTTGACCTACTGTCAGTTCATTTGACTCAATGAATACAATTTAAGCCAATTTTAATGATGGCTATTATTATTGAATTTTATTTTCTTTGTTCTTGAGTAATTATAATCAATTGAGCTTTATAAAAATAATCTAATCTTTTCTTAATTTTATTGAAAAATAGTTATGTAACAGCGTATTATGTAAGATGTTTGAATTTTTGAAACACAATCAAATTATTTTATCAAAAATAACATACGTAATTCAATTAGGGATATCACATTGTCCTTTAATAACATTTTTCCCTTGAAATAAAGTAAACTATACATAAACAAATTATTTCCAATAAAATTCAAGCTATTTATTGAGTGATTTAGTAGTATATCGACTTATGAAATTACTACAGTGGAAAAAACTGATAGTTTTTTATTTTGTATTGTAATAATATGTAACCGCACAAAAGAGATTAGGGGCCGCGCATAAATTATGTAAGGTCTTTTGGGTGGAGTGCAGGTCAACGATTTTTGTTAAAACAATTTCTTACGTAAGATATTTTCAAGTATTCGAATCACAAAAAACAAAAGTTAAACAGATTTGATTGTAAACGGCTGTTTATCAGCATAATGTAGTGCTTACCGTAGTACAGAGTACATTAAGGCCATGTGATGAGTGGGTCACGTGACCAGATTCCTTCCTTACCGACACTTTTTTTATTTGTAAACTTATTTTCACACGAAGCGCCACATCGAGTTGAAAATTTGAGATACTAAATAAGAAGCACTAAGAAACGCGGCTCTGCTCCTAAATTTTCATAATTATGAAAAAAGCAAACAAAATTTTGTTATAAACAAATTTTTTCTATACTTATAAAAATTTAGGACCATAGCCGCGTTTCTTAGCGATTCTCATTTATTATCCCAAATTTTCAACTCGATGTGGCTATTCGTGTGAAAATAAGTTTACGAATAAAAAGTGTCGGTAAGGAAGGAATCCGGTCACGTGACCCACTCGTCACATGGCCTTAAAGGGAAAAAATTGTATGTTACTTTTTTTAAAATTGTAACAGTATTCATTGTAATGTACCTAATAATATTATTAGTACTTATTAATATTGGTATTGATATCAAATGTATTAATCATAAATGTACACCCCCCCCCACCCTGGTAAGATACCGTGAGATTTCTCCGACCCCCGACTGAGTGAACGAATATACATATAAAATATAAACACTGTTAATTAAATAAATGTGGAACCTTAATGAAATTAGTTTTAGAAATAAAATGTGTTAATCGTGTTAATTACAGTAGGTATTTATAGGTTCCCAAATGTACAGTTTTATCGTTTCTCCAATTAACTTAATTTTCTAAGCAAAATTTCCACTGTTCTGACCTGATATTTTAAATGTATTAAAAATGAAATTCAATGTTTATTTAAACTACAGAGAAACTTGGATAAGAAGAAACTTGATTGGAGCCTTCCGACTCATGCATGAAAAAAACAGTAGCATATAGCGATAAAGCGCAGTACCCTAACGGCATAGATGGATAACTGCGTCACTTTGCGCAAAACTGCGACACGCTGAAGGTCAGAAGCAAACCCGGGCTCAAATCCAAGCTCGACTGTATTATTCTTTAGTCTTTAAATTATCAAAATTCCTATTTATTTATTGCAGGGTTCATAATGTCTCCCCTATTTCTCGTTTTTCCACGTAAATGCGAAATGAATAATCTTTTCGGTTGATATGTCTACTACTGAATTTCTTGTGAAGAATTTAAGGTTAAAAATGTTATTATTTGTTTCAAAATTTAATTATTTTTCTGAAAATTCAACAATTTTATTAAAATTTCATTTTTTTTTGGTAGAAAATAAAAATTTTTTGCAGAAAATTTTTCTCTTTGGCTTGAAAATTAAACATTTTGGATGCATCTTTTTTCTTCATCTTCATTTTTTCGTTGAAAATTCAACTATTTTGTTGAATATTTGTTTAAAATTAATGTTTTAAACTGAAAATTTAACTATTCCATTTTTTGTTGAAAATTTATCTTTTTTATTTGAAAATTCATGTATTATGTTAAAAATTCGTCTTTCTTAGTTGAAAACTAATCCTCTTGGATGGAAAATTGACTACTTCGTCGAAAATTTATGATAAAAATGTAACTGATTGGTTTAAAACCTTTGGTTAAATTGCTTTATTACAAATTTATCTCTTTGATTGAAAATTGAACTTCTTTGATGAAAACTTGTGTTTTAGTTAAGAATTCTAATGTTTTGTAGAAAGTTCGTCTTTTTGACTTGAAAATTTAACAATTTGGTAGGAAACTCATTCGTTTTTTTTATTGAAAAATAATTTTGTAAGGAAAATTTATCTATTCCAATTTTTGTTAAATCAATCCTCCTTAGTTTAAAAATTCAAGTAATTGGTTGGAAATGTATGCAATTTGTTGAAAATTCGTTTTTTATGGTAGAAAATTAATCTTCTTTGTTGAACATTGAACTAACTGGTTAAAAATGTTATATTTTGTTGACATTTCGTCTATTTTAGTGTAAATTTTTATTCTTGATTGATTTCTATTTTTTTCCATGTGTACTATTATGGAGAATAAGCATGCTCCGAGAGCTTTTATCGTGTGCCATTGGGGGGGGGGGGGGGGATTCCCCTAGAACAGTTCTAAAAAAAGGTTCTGGACATTTTTCCCTGTCTCGCTTATTTACCAAGTTTTTACTGAAATATTAAAGAAACAGATCAAAATTGTCATTTTCTCAAAATAATACGATTCTATGATGCCATCCCATTGTGAAAAAATTTTGTGAAAAAATAATGAAATATAATAATTTTAAGATCAATTAGATATAATTTATAAATGTGGTATTGATTATCTTCAAAAATAGACTTTCAGGTGAAATAAACTTTCAGCATAAAATTTTGTAACTTGGAGAAAAGTCGAAGTTAAATATAATGCAAGATAATTTTTAAAGATCAAATGGATTCAAGTGATTTCAAAAAATCTAAGTGAATCAGAAGAATTGAAGTGAATTTAAACAATATTCCAAAGAATAAAAAAAAATTAACAAAATTAAATCCAAGTAAACTAAACAAAATTCAAGTACATTCTCAAATTTTCTGAAGAAATCCCTACAATTTAAAAAAAAAATCAAGTGAATTCAAAGAAATCCAAAGAATGAACAAAAAGTTAATCGAATATTCAGAAAAAGAATTCGAGCGAATTTGAAAGAATTCGAGGAAATTTAACTGAGAATAATAACTAATTGAATCCGTTACTCAAATCGTGCCTTCAATTAGTAATTTTTAACTAATTCTTATTTATTTGGAAGGTATCTTTTAAAATGTAGCAGCCGTTTTTAAAATTAAGTGTTTAATTAAGTGTTTTTTTTTTTTCAAGTGTTTACTTGAATAAAATCGAATCATTCAAATCGAGTGGTCAATTTATCTGAATGAAAATTAAATTTAAAAAAATTCAGAATGCACTTGAATTTAGTTGTGGATCACCCGTCGAGAACAATACCGTTCTAACCCGTTTTATCCATGTTTTAGTAGTAACTTGGAAAATAACGCATCATAAAAACGTGTCAGAAGATTTTTTAGCGAAAAAATTGCCTTACCCTCAAAGTTGGTGGCACACAGCAAAATCTCATGAGAGATAATTACTTTAATAATACAAACTTATAATAGAAAACAGAGTTTTCGAGTAAATTGACTTTCAACCCTTTCAGAAAAAATGTCGCCATTTGTTAATTATAAAGTTTTTTGGAATTATTCCATGGTTTTAGATAGAAGTAAGTTCTACCAGATTCAAAACAAAAAAGTGCAAAAATACTTGTATTGATACAAAATATTACATACATATAAAATATTAATTTTAAAACTAAACGATTTGGAACTTTCAAAACTGGTCAGTGAAAAAAATTCTCAATTTTAAGTTGTCCAATAGTGAAAATTTTAGCCTGGAATTATTCAATTTCAAACGATTATTTGAAACTCAAAAATGTCGTATTTAATTCTCAAATTATATGCCTTTGAACACTTTTAATACAAAACTAAAGAGCACTTTTACAAAAGTCTCATCTCCAAGAAATACCGTTTCTACAAATAGCGAATTTTGTAATAATGTATTTCATTTGCAACCTGTATTTTGTCACATTGTTATCACTAACAGCACGCATCACTTATATTACGCATATTCAGCACAAAGAATCCTCCACCTTTAGAAGCATTTTTTATAAACAAAACCATGAGTGGATATAAGACATTCTGAAAACTTATTTTTAGAAATTTATTAAATTGATCGCTTTTCATCTTATTTTTATCAATTTTGTCTTCTTCATAGAGTCCATAGTATAGATGCTTGTTGAATGAGAAATAATCCAGGAACAATAATGTAAATTATACTATAAAATAGCGCTATAATTTGACAGCAGTTAATCGCACAAAAAAAGGGTCCAGGGGAAAAAAGTCTTGTACTGGTCTAAGAGTTCAATAAATTCAATTTTTTCTTGATTTAAAGTTTCTTCGAGGATATAGAAAATTTTTAAAACGTACGATGCTTCTATATAAAACTGTTCAGACACTTTAGAAATGAACCCACTTTTCAGCAAAGTTTTTATGTTTATTGTATGTAAAATCTTACTAAAATTATTAATATTACAGAAAGGAATTTTTTTAACGGATATAAGATGTTTTGGAAAAGTGCTCCTCAATCGTTGTCTTTGAAACGCTTGCAACTTGAAATTATACTAATTTTTGAAGCCAGAGGGCCATGTTTTTGTTCAAATCAACACAGACGTTATTTCCTCGCGATTAGAACATTTATTCAGCTGAGTAGAGTGACAAACATTATTGAAATTTCTCCCGAACAACAGAAGTTTTAATAATTCAATATTCACAAAATTTCCAACATTACTGTAAACTGAATTAATTTTTGACTAGAGTTCATCAACGAATTATAAAACCTGATATGTACCTGGCCACAAAAAGTTATCGATTCTGAAGTAAACAGCTTAATCATGGTAGTTAATTTTTTCTGATAATTTTTTGAAGAAAAACTGGAACTAGCATTTTTTCTTTTCAGATTAAAATTCAAGTCAGAATTAATTAATAACACAACAGATTCATAAAAGATGCATTTAGAATTTCTCGTTTGTGTCATGGAAAGTTACGATATGCTAAAGTGCCGTTAAGTTTATAATATTTCGCGGCACTCCCTCTTTTCCATAATATCGTATAAGATCCACGAAACTCTAAGCGGGATTCCAATATCGAGACAACCTACGCAGACTTAATCATAACAATGAATCCACTATTAAAGGCGATGACGTATCTCATGTATTTGGTACAAGAAAAGATAAGAGTCTGCATCTTTTGTCAGACAAAGCGGCAAGGACGTTTCTGATAAGACTCCCAACTTTATAATACAGCGCCTTTCTTTCAAATCAAAGGGTCTGTGAATGAACTTTATCTGGCATAAAAATCTATGTTCAGCTTTATCTTCGTTCTATCGGAAATTATATTCTTTGCAGTGAAAAATGATCAAATATCATCAGTAATAATCAGGTCATTCGAGGAGAAAATTCCCGGTCATTTAAAAAATGTTTGATTTAAACGTTCAATAATATACACATATAAAACAAAAGCTTTTAACACTGTTCAATAAATTAAAAAATTTTAATTAAATGACGTTAAACTGCAAAATTTCACATATTTAACTTTCCTAAAGACAGTTTAAAGATTTCTAGTTAAAAAATATAGATCCACGCTATTTCTTTCAATGCTTTAATTCGAAGAATAAATAAAACTTTCTTTTAATAAAAGTTTTTAAATTTGAAATTAAATTATTCAAGGTTTAAATTAAAACTGATATTTTGACTATCCAAGGCTATTATAGGCTTTCGAATTTAAACAGTTCAATTTTTAATTTCAAAATCTATAAATTTATTAAATTTTTAACACATTCAGAATTATGCTGTAAAACATTTGCTCAATTTTCAATACTCGAACTGCAGTTTAATTTTAAAATTCATGAATTAATTTATATTTATAATTGATCATCTTAAAAAGTTGTTGATAAAAAATTTGAAATTTCAAACGCTTGTCGTTTTTAATTGTTTAACGAAGGGGTGATCAGAGTTGGGATTTTTACATAAATTTCATAAATACCTCACCTGAGATCTGATTGGATGATTATTAATTTGCCAAAACATTATTTGCTAATGTCGACTCGTTTATGAAAAAATCGACTTTTCCCATTTTTTATTGATTGAAATGTTTACTAAATTCTCATGTACAATTCTGTAAAAACAAGATTGTTTACACTTTTTAAATCAAAATTCTCTTCTTGAATTTTCAACAGTTTAAAGTGTAAGAAAATTAAAAATTGAGACTTTGACAGTTGGCAATTGAAGAAAATTGAAAATCGAACTTTTAACTGTTGAAAATTGAATTGAATGTTTAATTTTTCAACAGTTGAGAATTTTACACTTGACAAATCAACTGTTGAAAAATCAATTTTCTTTAATTTTGAACCGTTGAAAATTCAAGAAGAAGGTATATTTTGTATTGAAACAAGTTTAAAAAATGTTATGTTAAAATAATGTTTCATCGCTTAGGGTCGAAAGCAAAGGAGTTTTAACCCTAGGAATGCAAACACCGTGTTTCAACCCACTCTACAGGTAACGAACTCGAATTTTCAATACATTTGCTATGAAAAATAATATGTATTAATCGGAATGTAACATACTATTACATGAGAATTTATTGAATAAACATTTCAATTCATAAAAAGATTGTTTGTCGATTTTTTCATAAATGGGTCGCCATTGTCAAATAATGTTTCGGTGAATTAATAGTCACCCAATGGCCTCTCAGTAGGGAATTTATGAGATTTAAAATAAGTTCTAACTCTGATCATTTTCTTCTATGTCTTCAAAACTGCGTTTTAAAATTCCTTAAATTGAAAATTTATGCTTGAAAATGAAAGCCTAAAATGGACATTTTTTAAAGTAAAATATTTTAGAATTGCCGGTCTAAAATAAATTCACTGTCATTTCCCGGTTTTTCCCTGTCTCGAAAATTCCCGATTCCCCGCTCCAGCACCAACCTGTAATCCTAATGGAAGTACATAATAGAATTGACTATTTTTTTCATTCTTGAAAACTTTTACAAATTTTTAAAGCGAATTTTATATTTTTTCTTCCTGGTATTTTACATGTTAATATTAACCTTGATTCTTGCATTATATTATCTAAATGTACAGCCCAATTTTTAGTTATGTAACACAACCCAATTAATCTTTCAAAAGTTATGCATTACTTCTTATTTGCCAAAGAATTTTATTTCCACAGAGCAAATTCTTGTTCATCATTGTGTGCCCAATCATTTTTTAGTTATGTAAGCATAATTTGTCTCTTGTGTAACTTTTCACGAATAAAATTCAAACCAGGAAAAAGTTTATTTTTATTTGCATAATCAAAATTCAAAGTACAAAATCCAATCATCGAACAATTTAAATATAATGAACCAAGTAATTTAAAAAAGCCAGAATTGGGAAGCATGAAACGTTTTTGCAAAAGTTGGAGAAGAAAATAAGATTTAAAAAAAATAAATTATTTTGTGAATATTTTCAAATGAAAAATTTTCCGGGTTATTAATATTACTATTTTTTGAGCTGAAGCTAATATCCCTTAATTTTTATAATATTACCATGAATACTTTTTCTTCATAATCGCACAACAGGTAATACAATTCTGCATATAATAAGCCCAAGTTGAAAGCAAAACGTGAATTTAATAAAAAAAATGGCAAAAAACAGCAAATCTCGATGTTTTCGAAAAACAGAACAATTCTGGAAATAATTAACAGTTTTTAAAGTTCTTTGGCTCATTTGAAAAGCAAGTCTTCACAGAATTTTTCAATTTATGTAGATATTTTAACCATTTTTCCCCAAGATTCTACCCTAAGGCTGAAATCGGTGAAAAATTCCCAAAATTTCAAATAATGATAATATTCACCAAATTATTTCAAATGAGGTGAAGAACTTTACAAAATATTCATTATTTCCATTTTTCGAAAATATCGAAATTTGAAGTTTTTTTACAATATATTTTTATAATCGTGAAGTTTTGTCTCTAACTTAATATTAGTTATTATTACAAAAATTAAGGAAGTTTAGTAACATCGCAAAAAACAGACGTGTAGATAATTTCCGCCGGTAGTGTATTAGGTCTTCTAGATTTGAAAATGATCCAATAAAAAAATGGTGTTTAAAAAGCAATAAAAAATATCGTTGATTTACACGTTCAGAACTTCATGGCCATACCAAAAAAAAACAGAAAAAAATTATTGTCTGTAGATAATTTTACAAAAAAATTTACAAAATCTGAAAAATTCATAAACATTTGATTCGCTTTGATAAAAACACAGAGTATTTTCTACTTTTCAACTGTAGTTATTTCTCGGCACGTTTCTAGTTAATATAATTCTTTTCATGTGATTATAACTTGTTATGAAAGCAAGTGGCCTTGGTTTTTAAAACGAATGGTAAACATTTTAATGCAGTGTCGTTCACTCTTCTTGCCACGCTCAGTTATAAGAGAAGGCAGTTTGAACTTATTAGGACAAGAGTTTAGCATGTGATCGTTTGAAAGTTTTGTAAGTGCACAAACCTTTTCGCGTTTATTTCTCCTCTTGATCTCACTGATAATCCAAGGCAACATGGGAGCACTGAATCGACGGTCCATCGCCGCGGAGCCAAAATAGTCCACTGGTGATAACTTCATTTTTGCGATTTTTTGTTTGTTTTCAGGATTATCAACAAAATTTCTTCTTTTCGGAGACCTCCAGTTCGATCCCACTTTTCACATTTTGAAATCGTTTTTGCAGACTTGTTTGAAATTCAGTACAGAATCGGAAGACTAACCATAGAATATTCTGTTTGAATGGATTTTCGTTTTTATTTAATCTGTGTATATCTATTCCAATGCAGTGGCCACTCAAGGAAAAAGATCCCAGTCGATGCCCGGTTTTTTCCAGTTTACTCCAGTGGTCATCCTGCATTGTTACAGAAAAGTGAGGACTTTTAACATTTGTTTGGTATCCGGAAAGAACTTGAACCAAGGTTATGGATAGTGAATTATTGACGAGATTTTTGTTCTTCCTTCTACGTAATCTTTGTGCTTTTAATTCTCCTGTGTTCATACTCTTACAGGTTGATCGTTCAAACTTTGAAAAAATGCAGGCTATTTCCCGTTTTCCCAGTCAAAAACTACACTTCTCTCAGTTGACTTTTAAACTTTTATAATAATAATTATTCAATATAATTGCTTCGTTATATAAATTTTGAAAAGAATTAAACATTTTAGAACTCAGAGGTAAAATATATAATGTAAATTATTGTAAAAGTGATTCCAGACTTCACAGTCTAAAATACTCGAAAACCAGGGGAAATAAGGTGAGTTTCAAGAAAATAGAAGAATAAAAGAGGAATAAATTGCTTTACATAATATTTATGTAGGTACCATATTCCTAGGATTTCAAATCGAAATTTATTGCATTTTCAAAAAAATAGTGGAATCTTCAACCAAAGAAGATGAATTTTCAACAAAAGATTTGAGTTTTCTAGCTCAAAAGTCGATTGCTTAAGAACACTTTTAAGAAGACTTTTTAAATGCAAAAAGAGAAAATCTTAACAGTAAAAAAATAAATTTTAGGCTAAACATTTACAACCAAATAGTTAAATTTTCAGACAAAAGAGACGAATTTTCCACCTATAAAGATGCATTTTCAACCAAATGCTCGAATTTTCAAACAAAAAAGAATTAACTGCAACCACAAACCTTTGCATTTTTAACAAAATTGTCAAATCTTCAAACCAAAAAGACGAATTTTTCAAGACAGTTTTATTTTCAACCTGAGAAGATGAGTTTTTAACAAAAAAGTTCATTTTCAAGATAATAATTATATTTTCATCAAAACAGTTGTATTTGTAACATTTAATTTTAAATCATGAACAGTCGAATTTAACCAAAAACATACATTCTTAACGAAAAATGTATTAGATGACATTTTTACCAAAAAATACGAATTTTTAACAAAATGGTTGAATCCTCAAATGAAATAGATTGCTTTTGACCAAAAAAATGTGTTTTTGACAAAAAAAAGATCAAATTTCTACCAAAAGAGATGAAGTTTCAACCGAAAAAGGCGAAATTAAAAAAAAGAGTTGAATTTCCAACCAGGAAAGATTATTCGGTCAAGAGAGAAAAAATTGGTTAACCAAATTATTGCATTTTTAAACAAAAATGAAGGCGAAATCTTACGAAAAAGTTTAATTTTCCACCTACAAAGGAGAATCATCAACCAAGTTATCGAAATTTTCAACAAGAAGAATTAAACTTCAACCAAAAATAGTTGCATTTTCAACCAAACAGTTAAATTTGCAAGCCAAAAGGACAAATCTCTTAGAAGACAGTTGAATTTTCTATAAAAAAAAGATTAATTTTCAAGCAAAAAGGATGACTTTTCTGCCAAAAGAAGAATTTTCAATCCAAAAGAAGAATTTTCAATCCAAAAGGATGGATTTTCTATCCAAAAAGACGAAAGCTTAACAAAATAGTTGAATTTTCTGCGAAATAAATGACTTTTTAAGAAAATAGCTGAATGTTAAACAAAACAATAAAATTTTCAACCAAATAAGGGAATTTGTGATGAAAAGAGTTGAATTCTAGACCAAAAACATCATAGTAGACTTCTCAATTAAAAAAAATCAACTTTCAATCATAAAAGATCAATTTTCAGTCCAAAAAGATGGATTTTTTATCCTAAAAGATGAATGTTCAAAAAAGAAAAAAACGGAATTTTCGACCCAGAAAGGTGAAGTTTTAACAAAATAGTTGAATTTTCAATAAAATAATGCAATTTTCCACAAAATAGTAGATTTTTTAACCAAAATAAATTATTTCTGAACCCAAAATACAATAGCAGGTTTTTCAAATAAAGATACCTTTCAACCAAAAAACATAACTTTTTAAGAAAATAGTTGACTTTTCAAAAAAAGAATTAAATTTTCCACGAAATAGAAGAATCTTTAACCAAAAATATGAATTCTAGATTACAAATATGAGTGTAGACTCCTCAATTGAAAATTATTAACTTTCAACTATAAAAGATGAATTTTCAACCAAAAAACTTCATTTATCTATCAAAAAATATGAATATTCAGCAAAACAGTTGAATTTTCGTCAAAAAGAGACCAATTCTGAGCAAAAAATACAATAGTAGAATTTTCAATTAAAAATAATTGACTTTCAACCAAAAATAGTTGGATTTTATTATTGGGTTCTATTAACTCAGTTCTTATTTGGACAAAAAAGCAAGGAAAAGGAAAATTTTCTTGAAAACATGGGGAAAAAGGAAAATAGGAGAAAAAGTGAGCAGTTTGTGATTTAATAAACTCATTTATATATAATATATTTATAGGTGTATAATATTTACATTTATATATGATTAAACTTTTTTTTTATTAACATGCAAATAATTTATATATAATAAGCCCATTTTGTCGGTCGTAATGTCGAAGATATTCGCGCTTTTGTGAAGCAGGATCTGTAATATAGATTTAGGATTTTCGAGAAGAAATCATACATCAAATCAACCATCATGGTATTAAAGGAACATTTATTTTTGAATGAAAGATTAACTTAAAAATCTTAAATATAAATTGATTTTCAACATTTTAATAAATATGGTTGGTAATCCTGAGCACAATTTAAGTAAGAAACAAATCTGAAAAATTCCCGGTTTTCCCGTTTAGTCATAGTTTCATTTTCTGTCATAGTAATAATAGATAACTAACCACATAAAACCTTGTTTTATGAAGTTTAAACTTTAGTTAAGAGTTAAGCACAATTCTATTTTTGAAAAATGACTCATCATTTATAAGATGCGAGCAAATCAAATAATCAAACTATAAAAATTGTTGGATTTGCTTGCTAAAGAATCTACATAATTTACTCTTATCAGAATTTAACCAAGTCTGGAAAAATATTTGCAAAAGATTCATCCGGCTACATCGAGGTGTATCATTAATGCCTTATTTTTTAATTCATATTTGCCTCAGTACAATAAGTCTGACAATATATTTTTGCTTTAAAATGTTCGGAATTAATAAACATGAAACTATGAAAAATATTTCTTTAGCGACTTCTTAAGTAACGAATTTAATCGCGAATAACCCAGAAAATTATAATCAATATTCCAGAGAAAAACTCATGCATGTTGAGATCCAGCACAAAGATTACGTAAATATATGTTTCCGAAATGCAAATTTATGAGGAAATCAAAGAATGAAATCTCAGATGATCTACATTAAAGATGACAACTCTCATAGTAGAGCATATTGCGAAATAGAAGTAAAATGAGTAAAATATGAATGAATATAATAAATTACAAACTAAAATCAAAAATATGTATCATTAAAAACATAGCAGAATATAGAAAAGGAACACTTACAAAAAAACGGAAGCCCTGACCGCTTTTGTAAACAAGTTTTTTACTCCATTCTTTCCACCAATTTTTTCTTATTAAGAGTGGTGTAACTCTCGACAGTAGGTGAAACTCAATTCAAATCAACTTTGTGGAAAATTCACGAAAAAAAACCGCGCACCAATTCCACGGTATCGAATTCGCGATTCACTCTTTAAATTTTGTAAATAGAAGTTTGACATTTCGGGACCAGTCAACTTGATTTTTTTTGGCACTCACCTAACCTCAAATTAATGACACTTCACACGCGATAATTTTAATGTTTGATTTTCTTAAAAGGATGCAATTGCTTTTAGATGACGAAAAGAATTCAAAAGACAGCAGACAAGTCTGGCCATTTTACGAGAGAAAGAGAGTAACGTCAAATGTCAAGCGCAAAAATCTAACCATAATACTCGCGAATTTAGTTTTTTCAGTCATTTCGATTTCAGAATGAGAAGGTCTTTCTGATTGCTATTAAAACTGAATTCGAAATGCTTACCTTTGCACAGGTAAACACTATATTTCTGCAAAAAAAAACTTGATGCCGACGCTGCGCAGGGTACATATGTGCGATCACAAGAAAACAAGTGTCGCCTACTGTTATGGAACATTATGGAATTTTATGGATCGACCGTTTCGGGAGGTGTCGCTCTCTATCGGAAATTCTCTAAAGTTGGTAAGATTTTGAAAGATATGGATTTCTAATTTCTGCCAAAGACATTATTTTCTACACAAATTTGGAATTTTTTGCTTTATAATGAAGAGCGGCACAAATAAGGTTTTTATTTTTTACGTTGTTTTTCAACATTTTTACATTTATAATATAAGAAAATTAAATTTTTAAATTGTGTATTGATTAAGAATAAAGTTTGAAATTTTTACGGATTTAAAATTTATTTTATTGTTCGTTTATAATGATGAAAGATTGAGAATGTGTTCAATTCTGACCAAATTAAAGTTGAAGTTGCTCTATTTTGGACATATATATTTTTAACATTACCATTTTAAACAGTTCAATTTTTCAATCTTAAATATAAAAAACGGTTTAAAAATAAAATTGTTAAGTTTCAAAGCTTCAGCGTAATATGCTTCTTT
The DNA here is from genome assembly GCA_932178445.1 of Andricus quercusramuli. Classification (NCBI taxonomy): domain Eukaryota; kingdom Metazoa; phylum Arthropoda; class Insecta; order Hymenoptera; family Cynipidae; genus Andricus; species Andricus quercusramuli. The sequence goes on along the minus strand of CAKNXH010001128.1, from coordinate 456,539 downwards.
ATCGATGAAATTATTATTTTTGATCTACTATAGTCTAAACAAAAATTTTAGTCTTTAGCTGTAAAAAAAAATCCCCTCAAGTTCCGCTGGGATTTGAACCCAGGACCCGGGTTCGAATCCCAGCGGAGCTAGAGGGTAATTTTTTCACAGGTAAAGACTATAACCATTTTGGTATAGATAAGTAGACCAAAAATAGTTATTCCGTCGATATAAAAAGCTATTTCACTACTCTAGTCGACAACATAACATCAAAACTCAATTTAACGTAAAATATTTAAATGTTTTAAAAGTATTTTTACGTATAGTTTAATTTAAAATAAAGGGTGACAGTACAGAACAAGATGACCAACAAACTCGCAATATTTCAGGAGAGCGGAAAAACATTCTGTAAAATCGAAGTCACCATTTAGAGATAAGACAAAAAACCACTTCCGATATGGCGTGTTGCTGATCTTAAAGTGTCACTGACCATAAATTGGAACAGGCTTCAAATTACACTTTTCGATTACTGTATCAAAAAATAAGAATTCAAACATATCTTTTTATAACAACGTGTATTTAATTTTTAAAGACTTTTTCATGCGATGAATCCCTTTTCGAACAAAATTTGCTTATCTAGTTATGCACCGTACTGTTTTGCTAATGCAAGAAAAATTTTCGTTTATAAATTTATCTTAAAGACTTTTAGTGATAATACACATACAGAATGGCAGATCTTAAATAGTTGAAATATGTAGTTGATTTTTCAATCAAAAATATTAATTTTCAACGAAGATTATTTTTCTACCGAAAAAGACTAATCTTTAACTAAATACATGAGTTATGAACCAAATAGTTGAATTTTTAACAATGAAGTCTGATTTTTCAACAAAAAATGGAATAGTCATATCAGTTAAAAAAATTAATTTTCAATGAGAAATGACAATTTTGAACAAAGTAGTAAGTACTAAATCTTCAACAAAAAAAAAAAAGAATTTTCCACCAAATTGTTGAATTTTCGACCAAAAAGA